>JAAIXJ010000022.1:372955-422458 GCA_013403705.1 Heliconius hermathena | reverse complement strand
TTTATAAATGTTATTTATAAAAATCTGGACTATAAAACAACATCAAATGTAACGCGTCGGTAGACGTCGGTAACTGTCAAAAGTCTCGATGAACTTTAAACACGTACCTTTTTTTTCTTCACTTATTGTTAATATTTTTTATAGGAATATAGTCACAAAATCCACAATATAATAATTGTTTTAAAATCTACATACTATAGGCTTTTTAAAAATATATAACACTTTATACCTATTTGCACATTTTTTAAAGGAAATTAAGTTTAAAATATCGATGCGAACAACCTGAAATAGACATTCTTACGTATTACAATTTCTCACAATAAAAAAAAATATATTCCAAATGTAATTCACGAAAAAATAATTCATTACATTAAAGGTCCACTATTATACTATTAAAAAAAATAAAAAGTGCGTCAGGGACGACTTTAGTAAAAATGAATTTTGATCTGCCGTTGTTCTACCATTATTCATAGTGCGGCGTCGGGTTCCGCCACAAAGAGAGATATTTTAATATATTATTATATGTTTATAGTTTTTAAAACTATACGCGGCTTAGACAGGCCAAAAAAAAATAACACCTGTAAAAAACACTATAAATCCACATTTACACTTTGCGAAGCGTTTATGTATATGGTGTAGGTACCTAGTCGTGGAAAAAAGTAAGTCAAAAACGGAAAAGGAAAAAATGGAATCTAGCCACTCCATTTAACCACGTACCACTCAATTTTCGAGACATTATGTGTTAAATGTCTTGTTATCAGAGGGAAACAGAGAATATTTAGCCCCCCAGAGCAGGAATTGACACTAGAACCTTCGCAATTACAGATCGAGTTTATTATATTTGTTATTATAATAACCTCATATAATAAATATATATAGTAAATAACCTATAGGACTATCCGTAAACAGCGGTCAAAGTAATAATTAAGTTGACAACATTCCTACTAATGAGCAAAGTTTAAACCAAAATAATAATAATGACTTCTAAATGAGGGTAGCCAGTTTACTAATTCTAAACACGTAGCTTGACGTATATTATATATACATATTATGTGCAAGTTGGGTTGAGGGTTCAAACTTTTACATTAGCTTTCTAACTGTAAACGTGATGTTTCGGAGTTCGATTCCCACTTTGGGAAACGAGGCTACAACCGTTCCAGCAAGGGAATAAATCGTATTTCCTTGTTCTAAAAAGAAGAGAAATCGCGCAGAACGGAGTGCCTCATGGCAGTGTCATCACTGGGTGTCTTTCTGCTTATTTTGACACAGAATACCACGTGAAACAAAAAAAAGAAAATGTTTTACAAAGACGTGTACAAAATGTATTTAGTTGTACTTTAAGATTATATTATTATAGAAATAGCGGATAACATTGTTTTTTCTCCTTGATACGTGCTTTTATTAGTCAATTGAAAATTATTCCTTGTTAGCATTTACTTTAACAAGACTCAGTATGTCATATGTATCAATAGAAAATTAAATAAAACTTTTACATTCCTGTAATTTTCCTGAGACCAGTCGTGGCGCGGGAGCATAAGCCTGCGACTGTAACAAGACTGGTTTTGGGTTCGATTCTCAGTCGAAGAAATGAAATAAAAATATATTTAATATTTTTATTTCTTCGCTCTTAATGAGGCAAAACGCGGCGTAGAGTTCCGCCACTAAACACGCAATACCTCCAATATTTGAAGGAAAGTAGCGAACGTAAGTATCTTAATAAGAACCGAGACATTACATGTTGATTAGTGGAACTTAACACCATTGCCTCGTTAGCAGAGAAAAGAAATGAAAACATTAAATATTTCATTTCTTCGAGTGTAATCGAACCCACAACGACGTCGAATGCTTGCACCCTTGAACAGCTAGCCTCAAACCAATAAATTAGTAAATCATCATAAAACAGTTTATAAGGTTTAAACTTAAGTGCATACATAAATTAATTAACTACAAGTAAATATGTTAACTATAAATTAAAATTTTATTGTATAATACATTTTTTGCAATGTTGTAAACGAGGCCACATGTAGCTAGGGCGACCATATCGATGTATTATTTTCTACGCTTTAAAAAAAACACAGTGATCACGCTATGTATGTATTGTTATATGTATATTGCTATGTATTGTAACTGAATTCAAAAAATAAATTCGTTCGAAACAGACGGAATCTGTTAAGACATTCGGTTCCCTACTTTCCCCCGAAGTTTCCAGACATTGCGTCTTGAGTTGTGGAACTTAAAGTCGCACTTTGTAAAATGATCCGAGTGGAAATTGAATACACAGAAACAATCTAACACTGTTCCACTGCACCACGACGGCCTCTTGAAAAGCAGTCATCTCTGTTATTATTTATCCGTTAAAAAGATACATAGCAAAAGAAAATTAATTGTAGGTAGATTCATTTAATCAGGTTACCTATTTTTCACTATAAAAAATGAAAAAATACAATAAAGTTGCAAATAAAAATTTCCAATTTTGCTTTCGTATAAATAGACTAGTACGATAGTAGTACGATATGAGGCAAACTGTGGCTTTAAGTATTAAAAAATATATAAAATAATCTAATTTTTCTTTTTTTTAAATTAATTAAATAACATTGACAGGGCGGCGTTCAGTTCCACCACTCAACACGCAATGTCTCGAAAATTGTGCGGATAAACGAGAAAAATCTTTCACAAGGCTTCCTTCCTACCTTGCTAGCGACCGCTTGACATTGTAAAGCTAAAAAAACAAATTATATTTTTAATATGATATCTTTCATATCATTTATTTGCAGTGTATAATACGATAGACGATGTTTATGCTTATAATATTATTTATGAGATTTTTCCCCACATTCTGTTATTACTTCAGAGGCAGTGAACTGAAACGGCGTAACCAAACGCCGCGTCTCTTGTGTTAAAACAGATTGATAATATAAAAACAAACACTATGACAAATGGCCTTAAATGTGACAGCCATCGTGTTATGATCGGTATATTACAATTTCGCTGCAATAGCGTGATAATTGTTCTCAATTATTTATATATACATATAAATAAAATTTAAAAGTCTGTCTGTGATTTCAAAATAATCCAATTTCCAAGTGCATACAGACATTTACATGATACTAAACCACAAACAACTAATTTTAAATTTGTCTATCTATCTCTGGAACAGCTGAAATAGTTTTTGTGGGATTAAAACTGAATACAGACTGATAAAAGGGATTGCGAAACGATATAAAGGCTATCTTTACCCTCAAGATCAAAATTTACGCGGGAAAAATCGCGTTTGTCGTGCGCGTGTACCGCCTACCTAGGTAAAAGTGCAATAACTAATTTTTTTTTAATATGAAAAATAATAGTAAAAGATTTTAATATGGATAACAGAACTGAAATAATCAATCAATAGAGTTTTCTAAATCTATTTAAGTAATATTAAATAAATATTCGTATAGTTCAAGCGGACAAACCGGGGCGGGGCCACTAGTTAATAATAATTTACGGCCATTACCTCAAAAACGATAAATTTTCAATATTTGTCAGGCCATTTTATTAATTAGGTTACGTGACAACCAATTGACAAATGTATTTAGTGTTGTTTTGTATATTTATGAACGTCTAATAAATCACTTTTCTTATTATAATTATATATCTTGACATATGACTAAGAAATCGAAGTCGGTACAGAATAAACGTTATTTTTTTTATAAATATTTTGTTAACATATAAATTTATTCTGTTTATTTTTGTAAAAAGTTATGTATTATTTGTAGATGTATAAGGTCAAGGTTCTGCCTAATTTAATCAAGCCGGTCGAATCATTGGGGACCCAATAATCTGTGAATGTCTGATGAATGGATGATATCTTTTATAATCAAATATTATAAGTAAAATCACATAGTTTACACTTCAACCCAGAAATAGAGACAACTTGAACAATCTATAGCTTATACGTGCACGTATAAAAGCATGTTTTTCTAGTACTTTTTAAATTATTAATTTATTTTATACTTTTAAGTCTTTGATAACGAAATATTTTTAACATTTATACATTTACTTCAAGTAGGCAAATAAGCCCGCATCCTCTCTATGTCCGTCTGTAATGCATAGTGTACCATTTAGGTAGTGATTTTACTCTATCTAGGGGCAATAGATTTGTTAAAACCTTGTAAACTGATTGTATTCAAAATCCATTACGATCCCTTTTTCACAAATGCATTCACGACTATGATGTGAGATTCTATCATAGAATGCCATGTCTTCCGGCTTCATCATCAGACCTTGAAAATTAGTTGTGGTAAAAGTTCATTACAAGACCTTTCTAACAAGTTTCTAACAAGCATAGCTATTATACGATCCATCATGAAGTTCCAGTTTATATCTTCCAGCTCCATCAGATCAGTCCGATAGTACCATATTAATGAATTGTTATCATAACTACTACTATAATACTAATGTGTTTACTAGTAGGCAGTCCAAGATTCCATTAGCCACCTTCCAGTCCATCGTCAGGTCCTCGTCATCAGAAGAAATGAACAGAATATGTTAAGGTAAATCGAATGAGCCGAAACTCGCTATGCTTACTAGCAGGCAGTTCAAGATTCCATCAACCACCTTCCAGTCCCATCAGACCAGATCGCTGGTACCATAATATTGCAAAACAGGGGTACAGGAATTTTATAAAAAATAACTATTTTGCCAGAATGGTATTGTGACCCCTAAAAAACAATTTGTATAATACATTATGCATTTATATACATAGCTATATTTCTATAACTCTACTTCGACCACAGATACGAAAATGATGATTTTCAAGATATTTGCATTACCTAAAACAAATATTAACCGTAACAATTATTAAAGTGACTTTGCTATTTTGTAAAAATATATAAAAATCTATAATTATTAAAGAAATTCAAAAGTTTTACAAGCTAAAGCCAGAGCTATAGTTCAAATGTAATTTTGTTTGGAGATAAAGAAATAATCAATGGTTCTCGGTCACGCTAAAGTACGGGTTACGAAAACAATAAATTCCTTCACTTCTGTATGTACTTATTTTTGCTAAAATGGTTAGACTTAATATAGATACACATCTATATTCGTATGTATAATCCAGAATATGTAAGTAAATGATAACAACCCTTGAAAATACTTAACGACGAGACTATTTTTGTTAAAAAAATATTCTATAATATAAGAAATATAAAAAAAAAAGTAAACATGTTAATATAATACACGATATGACGGTCACCCTTCCACATCCATACAGCCTCATTAACTAGGAACTCTAACAATAGTAGCACCTGGGTCGAATACCTGGTATACATAATTGCCGGAGTTCAATTACTTTTGCCAACTTGCTTTCATTTCTATTACACTTATGTAAATTATTTATTAGCTTGATACAGCTGATTTTATATAAATAAGGATATATAAAAAAAAAATTATATTACCTTTGTTTTGTATTATATTTTTCATTATTATACATTATATTTTACTTAAAAAATCAAAATCAGTACTTATTTAGAAAACGTATAAAAATTTGAACGCAGCGGGACTCGAACCCGCGCCTCCTGGAAACAGACCAGGCGCTCTGACCACTAAGCCATACGTTCAGGAACGCATGGCTTAGTGGTCAGAGCTAGTTCAGAGTTAGTTCAGCTTCACACTGTATCCCGCACACAGCAGGGTAGGCAAAAGGAACCTAGTGTTAAAACATTCCGCTCTCAACTCTCCGCCGAATTCTGGAGGCATTGCGTGTCGAGTGTCGGAACTCAACTCAGCGCTGTGCCTCGGCACCGGAGCGAAGATGTGAAAATATAAATGTAAATAAATATTTCATTTTCTCGAGTGGGGATCGAACCCACAAACAGTCGATTTTACAGCTACACTTTTTTTACATATTTTATTAGGAATTTCTATGTTGTTATAAAAGCAAAATCTCCAAGACTAACCTAACCTAACATATTTAATATTCATATATTGGAACTAATGCGTTTTTGTATTCATTTTTCTAAAAGGTACATAAGTAATAGAACGAACGTGATATGTTTAAAAAAAATACAGATAAAAAAGTTAATAGCTTAAATCTATCTGATAACAAGTTTTACATCGAAATAACTATACACTAAATCAATTAACCAAAGCCAACATTCACATTTCATAGAATATTCTAATATTAAATTGCCATATGATTTATGATCTTATAATAAAAAAGTGATATTAGCGAAATTAAAATAGGTCAGTGTGTAGCCAAGATGTCAACGGCACCTCTAACTTGGCCCTGAGTGATTAATAGCTGGGCAAAGGCAAACTTGTCAAGCTGTGTCGTAACGTAACGGCCGCAATATGTTGAGTCATATGCTGATTGAAGGCGCAGAATGGCAAAATGTAGTAAATATTTTAATAATATTCATATTTATGTTTTACGTCGCTTTATCTCGCAAATAACAGGTAGTGGTCATGCCTTGCAGCCTTATGTCATGACACTCCATTCCCCGCTGACAATCAGATTCGAGAATTGCTATTAAATTTATCATAATGTAATCTAAACTATTTCTTATGTTTTAATACAGAGTAGACACAGAGAAACAAAAATGAAGACAACGTGTTTACGGTGAAGGAACCGAACGATGCTTATGGTAAAATTAATAACATACTATGATAAGCCCTTCGTAGCGCTGCACAGCGTCCAGCTTTTAACGCGACGGTTGTGGGTACAATTACCACTCAGGAGAATGTCTTCTTTTTTCATTTTCTCGTTCTGGAAGTAAGGCATAATAAGCATTAAGCGGTGAATTCCACACGCAATGTTTCGAAAATTGGGTGGACAGTATAGGATGTTTCTGCCTACCTTTCTGTATGCGGGATAGTATATTTATTATTTATTATAGAATAATTCTTTACATAATGAAAGTGAGAATTTATCAATTAAGAAGAAAGATAAGAATGATTAAATATTATTGTATCATAAAATAAAGTTAAATGTACAATCATTATTTAAATTAATTATTTAAAAGCATTGTAATAACAAAAGTCAGTATATTTTCCTAGAAATATGTTAAATTGCAAAGTTTAGTATATAAAGTGTAATTAAGGCTATACATATTAAAAAGTATGCAGTTAATTCTCTCAGGTATAGTTGAAACACGCTCGTATCATCTGCGACGTTGTATTATTTATTTATTTAGTAAGTCATTATTTTAACTATTTATTTTAGGTATTTATTATAATCACATTTTCATTATTAATAATAACAGAAAAATAATGTAGTTGAGCCCGTTTTAGCGCAGCGGCACAGTATCTGACTGTAAAGGCGACGGCTGTGGGTTAAATGCATGCTCGGAGCAATTACTTATTTTCAATTCGTCGTTACAATATAAAGTAAGACGTTGAGTTTTGCCACTCAACACATAAAGTCTTGGAAATTAACCGGAACGTGGAGGACGGAGTAATTTAGAGACAGGACACTAGGTTCTACCTGTTGAGTGGGAATCAAACCCACAACCTGTCGCATTTACTGTCGCGCGCTTGTGCCTCTGCGCCACGACTGGCCTCCGAAAATAAATTATTAATAAAAAAATATAAATTTCCATCAGCTGTAATAAAGGGCCTGTTGGTGGTGTTGGTCCTTTATCATATCATGGTAATATACTATAGATGAATGTCTGTTAGAGATTGCTTGAGGCAGTAAGACCACCTTTGCATATCTTTTTTTAGTTTCTATGTTTTTTTTTGTGTATGTAATAAAGATTATTAAATTCTTAAAAATACGATAACAATAAATAAAATTAACCGTCGTCATTCTCAAGGATTTATCTGGTTTTTTATTAATATTTTACGCTTCGAAAATTGTAAAGGTTTAACTTAACTTAAGGGAAAACAATAATAATAATCTTAACCATAATTTTAAAAAAATATAAGCTTGAATCTAATGAAATAAAGCTTTATCATTTTATCTTTATCTTTATCTCAAAAGGAAAGGTGACAAGACCACTTATGTCGAGATTGCGTGGAGGTATCAATCCAGGTCTACGGTTCCTTGAGCATCAAGCTTCTAAGTCAATCAAAGGATACAAGCATTTATACATCACTTTTGCTGCATTTTGTATGAAATTTGCTGAGGAATCAAAACCTATAGGGTATTTCCCCATAGTTATGAAATTTGGTACAAAGTGAGATTTTATAAAATAAAAAAAAAATCAGCTTCACGCTGTATCCCGCACACAGCAGGGTAGGCAGAGGGAACCTAGTGTTAAGACACTCCGTTCCCCATTTTCTGCCGAATTCTGGAGGCATTGCGTGTTGAGTGGCAGAACTCAACGCCGCGCTTGTCCTCGACACCAGAGCAGTATTTCATCTCCTCGAGTGGGGATCGAACCCGCAACCAGTCAGTTTTACAGTCACACTTCGTGCCGCTGCGCCACGACTGGCCTTTATAAAATAAATTAGATAAAAATTTATAAGTACCTCATAGAAAAAAAAATTGTAGTACATTTCATACAAAATGAAAGGATACGCCTGTAAAATTAAATTTGTCAAATTTATTCGCCGCGTAGTCAAAACTATAGGGTATTATTTCTGATGTTATCATTTTGAACACTTTGTCATTTTCGGATTTTATAATTTTTGTTTCTATCCTATTTGTACTTTTTTTTCAACTTCATCCTGTATTCCGCTTGTAGCAGAGTAGGCAGAGGGAACTTAATGTGATACTCTTTTCCCCACTTTCCGCTGAATTTTTGAGCAACTGCGCGTTAAGTGGCAACGCCGCACTTTGGTACCAGAGTGAAGAAATGAAAATATTAATTTATCCCCCGAGTGGGAATCGAACTTGCAACCATTATGTACAGTCACACGGTTGTGGCCCTGCGTCACGAAGGCCTCAATAATTTGAGGAGTCACAACATCGTTTAGAAAAATCTTGTTTTGTTAAAGATTTCTTAAGGGCCTATCGAGGCCAGTCATGGCGCAGTGGCTCGTACTGTGATTGATTGTAAACGCGACTAGTTGTGGATTCGATCCCCACTCGAGGAAGTAAAATATTTATTTACATTTAAATTTTCATTTCTTCGCTCTGTGTGTGTCAAGGCAAAGCGCGGCGTTGATTTCCGCCAGCCAGCACGCATAGCCTCCAGAATTCAGCGGAAAGTGGGGAACGGAGTGTCCTAACACTAGGTTCTCTCTGCCTACCCTGCTGTGTGCGGGATACAGCGTGAAGCTGATTTGTTTTAAAAAAAACAATTTAGTTCTAATATACATATATGTAAATCGAAAAGATTAATTAGATTAATTTGGTATTCCACACGATATATTATAATGAATTCAATATTATTGTAATAGTTGCCTAAAACACGCGCGTACATTGAATATTATTTTACTACAAGTGGTGATATACAAGTAAAACGTTGCTAAAACTTATATGTGGAAACAACATTAAAATTTGCATGCCGTAATGGCCGCATTAACAGCTGAGCTTGACATTAGCTTATCGAAACCCACCGGATGGTTTATTACTTCCTCTTCCGAAGCGCTTCGGACACATTACGCTTTCGTTAAAATGCAACTTTGTGATGTATTCTAAAATAGTAATCAAAAGAAAGGTTTAATTTAAAGGAAAACATATATTATTATTTACATTTCGGTGGTTAAAAAGTATCTGATTATACGTGACACACTAGTGGGTTCAATTCCCATTTGAAATTACCTAGACTGTAGGTACATATTTCGACTCTTTCGAAGAATAATGTCCTATATGCAAAAACACTGAATGTCCGGACAGCCCGTAGATGTTTTAAACGCTACTAATGTTGAAACTATATAACTTGGAAAGTCCTATTCCATGCCAATTAATATATTTTTCATCAGTTTATTATTTAGCAAACTAGGGGGTCCCGTTTAAACGTAAGACGTTTTAAGATGATATCACTCAGTTTTATTTTTGTGATTTGGATGGGCTTTATTTTAGAGAAATATAAAATGCTTAAGGTTGTTTAAGTTGGGGCAAAATACGTTATACTAGCAATATCTAATATGTCTTGAATAGACTAACAGTACCTATAATGATTTTTAAATACCTTTTCTCGTAAATGCTAAAGATGATTAACTTAAAGTCACAGAACTTACTGTTTAAAAATTTTAAATTATCTTTTTTAGTAAATAATATAACGCAGTAAACAACACTCTAAAAGGCAAATTCAATCTTCAGATACTTAGATTATAGACCACTGGTTCCCAATCAGTGGTCCGCGGACCACCAGTGGATCCTAGAAGCCTAAATATGGTCCGCGAACGATTTTAATTTTATGACTGGGAATGGTGAGGCGAAATTTCTATTTGATTATTACACTTAATTTTTATTATATCTACATGCATAGTGATCCCTGCTACCAAAAATGATATAAAAGCAGTCCTTGATCAAAAAAAGGTTGGGAACCCCTGTTACAGACAGAAGTAGGTATATAGTGGTTTCATCTAAAATTTCTTTAATTATGTACATCGTTAAGTTAATCATTTAAATGTATTTATTTCAGCGTTGAGTTTCGTGACTCAATACGCAATGCATCCAGAATTTGGCAGAAAGAGTGAAGCAGAATGTCTCAACACTAGGCTCCGCCCTCCACTACTACATGCGGAATACAGTGTATTTTTGATGAGAAACTATCAACTTCACTTTTCCTTACTTTATCTTATTACAAACTCTAGTATAATTATTCAAATGATTTAATATATTTTTTGTCATTTTATGTTTACTTCATATTCAGATACTCTTTGTTCCCTGATGCCTGATAAATTTAAATTACATTGTCGAATAAACACGTAGAATTATTAATAAAAATATATATTAGGACCTTGAATAAGTTACTGCTATTTTTTGAAAGATGGCGTTGCGCCTCTCTGTGCATGGAATTTCGTACGGTAACGAATCACCAAAGTAGTACTATATGTAACCTCAAATTATAGTAGAATAGTGTTTACTACAGTGTCAACTACATATTTATTTTCCCTTTGTGAAACTGTGTACTTTTGTGCCAAATAAAGTGTTTTTGCGGGGAATTTTATTGCACTGCTTTATTCAGAAAAAATCTGCAGCAGAAGCACACAGAATTCTCGTTGAGACAATGCTTTGTCGAATACAACGTGCAGAGACTGGTTTAGGCGCTTCAAAAGTAATGATTTTGACCTTGAAGACAAAGAGCGTTCTGGAGCACCGACAAAATTTGAAGACAGAATTGGAGGCATTGCTTGAAGAAGATCCATGTCAGACGTTAGTAGAGCTCGGGAAAACGTTACAAGTAGATGCGTCAACAGTTTCAAAACGTTTAAAAGCGTTAGGAATGATCCAAAAGCAAGGGCATTGGGTGCCGTATGAGTTGAAGCCGAGAGACGTAGAACGACGTTTTCTCATGTGTGAATTGTTGCTTCAACGGCAAAAGAGAAAAGGTTTTCTGCACCGTATCGTCACTGGGGATGAAAAGTGGATTCACTACGACAATCCAAAGCGAAAAAAATCGTGGGGCATGCCGGGTCACGCATCAACATCGTCGCCAAAACCAAATATCCATGGTTCTAAGCTTCTTCTCTGCATTTGGTGGGATCAGCAGGGCGTAATTTATTATGAGCTGCTTAAACCTAATGAAACTATCACGGGAGCTCGCTATCGACTTCAGTTGATGCGTTTGAGTCGCGCTCTGAAAGAAAAGCGGCCACTATACGAGCAGAGACACGACAAAGTGATTTTATTACATGATAATGCTCGGCCACATGTGGCAAAACCAGTCAAAACTTACCTGGAAACACTTCAATGGGAAGTTCTACCCCACCCGCCGTATTCACCGGACATAGCCCCCTCCGATTACCACTTGTTTCGGTCGATGGCGCACGGTTTAAGCGAGCAGCGCTTCCATTCTTTTGAAGAAGCCGAAAAATGGCTTGATTCCTGGATTGCCTCGAAAGATGAGTCGTTTTTCCGACAGGGGATTCAATTGCTACCAGAGAGATGGGAGAAAGTGGTCTCTAATGATGGACAATACTTTGAGTAATGTCATTGTAAGCATTATATTTTAAATTATTTTTTTTAACAAAAAAAAACAGCGATATTTATTCAAGGACCTAATACAACAAGTTTATAAAGTTAATAATGTTTACAAAACAGCAAAAGGTCCAAATTGTAAAATAATAATACCTACTAAACTAAACTATACTTCTTATTTTCCATACTTTTTTTTCTTAAAGTCGACATTATCGATTAAATTAATTATAATAGTTACAACCGAATACAAAAATATTTTTAATCTGTACCGATACCTATTTGTATTATAAAGCTCAAACTTCGTCAAATGTCAAACATCTTTCAAAATGGCTTCTTTTATCTTTATATCTATTTAATGATTAATGATATTTCCTTTTTTATTTAAATAGATTTTTTATAATAATTTTAATTTATGTACATCCAAAATATTTACTCTAATAATGCCGCGTAAACCATGTTACTGGACACGAAAATTGGAGTTGGAATTAGTAGATTTTATTCGGGAAAGAGAATTTATATGGAAACCTTTCGGCAACACAAATCATCATATTCAGCAAAAATATAAAGCATACGCTGAGTTTGCAGCGAAATTAGGACGTGGCTTTACAGGTTAGTAGTAATATTAAATATAAATAATAAATCAATGGCGCACAATGTGGTGTGTTTTTTAAGTTTTTCAGTTTTTCTTTATATTGTTATCAATAGGTAAAAATATTAATTAATATTATCAAAAACCACTAAGCCAATTTTCACATATCCACTATAAATTTAGCTAGCTCAGACTTTTAATTTATATAATTCTCTATAAGTTTGGTGACATTTTTTCAGATTTTTATTATATACTTTATAATTAACTCATTTTAAGGCTAATGTCTGAATATTTATGCTTTTGAGTAATAATTAAAAAAATGTACAAAATTTAACTACAATATAAAAATTTCAGCCCGCTCAGTAAGAGACCGATGGGTCAATATTAGAAGTACTTTTAACCACAACTTAAGAAGAATTGATAAATCTAAAGAGACAGCTCAATCAGAAACAGATTTATATGTACCATGTTGGCCACTGTGGAAACCATTGCAATTTCTAAGGGAAGGCATGGTTAAAGAAAATGGAAGTGCCTTTGAAGTAAGTTAATACTATTTTTTTAGCTACACATTGTTTTCCCCTACAATGTGGGGTAAGCAGAAGAAATCTGGGAACCTAATGGTAAAATGCTTTATTAACTCTTAACTTCCCATTCTCCACTTTCTGCCAAATTCTAGAGGCATTGCATATTGAGTAGCAGTCAGCACAGAAAATAATACTTATTAAGAAAGAAATAGGTTTTGTGGTTCAGCAGCACAGAGCTTGAATGAGAATGTGTTGATTGTGATTTCAAAACCCACCAGTAGGATAGTAATCATTTAATTTGCTTACTGTGGAAATAAGATAAAATGTGATGTTGCACAATTCCACCTCATCTCAATGACCAAAATATTGGGTGGTGTGTAAGAAACAGAATCTACACACTATGGAATCTCAGGATTCTACTACTACTAGGATACAACTAGACTAGACTATAGAAACATTAACACACATCAATGAACATTATTTAAAAATAGTGTGTCTTTTATATAAGGATCTGATGGGCATACATTCTACTCTGCACTATTTATCCCTTGTAACACTTATTATTAGGTCTTACTTTACTAGAGCATGAAATCATCGAGAAATGAAAAATTTAAATATATTATAATTAAATTAAATATGATGGCTGTGAATTTTATACCTATTATTAGAAAGGAGGAATAATTATATTTTAACAAATTTTATAACATACTTCTTTTTGCCTCCCTAGCAACATGG
Source organism: Heliconius hermathena (assembly GCA_013403705.1). Taxonomy (NCBI): domain Eukaryota; kingdom Metazoa; phylum Arthropoda; class Insecta; order Lepidoptera; family Nymphalidae; genus Heliconius; species Heliconius hermathena. The sequence goes on along the minus strand of JAAIXJ010000022.1, from coordinate 408,597 downwards.
GACATGTAAAGCCTATTAAAAATAATATAAATATTCATTAATTTCAGGATTACAAAACCAGCTATGCTACAGATTTACCCAACACAGACATAAAAGAAGAAAATACTACAGAATTCAACTTAGAACTAGGTTTACGTCAAAGAGGGCAACGAACAGACAGACCAAGACGAAAAGTTAGAAAAAAAAATAAGGACAATTGCAAAAAGGTCTTAGATAATTTAATAAAATCAATGAATCCAGTAATAAGTAATAATAAAGATAAACATTATTGGTTTTTCGGAAGACATGTCACAGAGAGGCTTAATTGTATGAGAAAATTGGACAGTGATTGTGCGAGTCGAGAGATTATGAAGCTTTTGAATGATATTACTAATGATGATCAAAGAAATTGAATTGTTAAGTAAGTATATTATTTGCAGTCCGTTCGAGGTTTCGCCCACAAAACTATAGTACATGTTCTTATAGCATTATTATTTTAAAGACATTATCCATACATTGAATGTTGAGATGTGTAGGTTCTTGTCTTTCATTATATCTTTTACGTCCCAGTACTTCTTCCAGCTGTCCATAACTCTTTTTTTTCTCTTTATTATTATTAATTCAATAATATTGTAAATCCAAGATAATTTAAAAAAAGACTTAAAGGGAAGGAAATTTTCCGACGACAATGACTTGAAAGAGGCAATTTTGGCCCATTTTGAGGCGAAAAATAAAAAATATTATTTCGACGGTATAGAAAAATTAATTCATAGATCCAATAAATGTACTCAGCTTAAGGGTGATTATATTAAAAGGAAAAATAGATTTATTGTTTCATTTAATTTAGAACCCTTTCATTCCACGAACTTTTGGACCTTCCCTCATATGATATTTTATAGATGATGAACAATAAATGGAAAAAGATTTTTCTTAAAACGTGAAATTTAATAATAATAAAATTTAAAATATTTTGTTTTGTTCATAACGTGAATTTAATTTTTTTGATCGTCCTTTTTATACATATTTTATGACAGGATCTCAAATCTTTCTCTCTTTTAAATAGCTTATATTATACTTTTAGTATATTTAAATGTGTTTTCTTACCATCACATGTGCTCAAGCTCATAACTCAGGATAAGGTAAATAAGGAGCAAGTAACATTTTTACGATTATTTTTGAGGTGGAGTTTTTGTGAGTGGGTAAGAAACTTTTTTTTATAATACATATATCTTTATTACAGTGTATTAATAATTAACAATAATTTTATGTTTGTTGTTAGCCATAAGATCATTCGTGCAGTCATTCAGATACGACGCGACTGTACAGTCATCTTTATTTTTAACACTCGCTTCAATGCAACGATCCACATTTTTTTCCAATTTTTTCATCAATTTCTCGTCTTTTCCATAGAATTTTCTAACTAATGAAAGTAAGTTATCTGTAATTTTATAAATACTTGATTAATATATTACATATAAAACAAATTGATAGCAATATAATCGAAATGCTGATTCATTAGATAAAACGCGAATTCAACAATGCGTTAAAAACACTTAAAATTTTCCTTAAAAGCGAAAAGCGCCCCTGTAACCTATGTATATGCTATGTTATATCTTACAAATAAAGAGTCGCGGTCAATTACGCCGGAGTATTAAGTGATATTATTTCCATAATAACTGTGTGACACAAATAATACTTTTTTTTAACAGTTTTAAAGTGTCATTCCGCACATAGGAAAGAAAAATACTTATTTGAAAAAAAAAAAAAAATTTGAACGTAGCGAGATTTGAACCCGTACCTCTTGGAATCCGTCCACGATGGTTTGGATGGTTTGGCAAATAATACTTTTGAGTAACTTTTTTGACATCATTCGATTATCTGACAGCCAATTTAGCACAAATTTTCATAGCTAACAACAAACCTTACGTTACCTTTATGTATTTTTCCATTTTCAATGACGCCGTTTCGTTTGAGCACACACGCGATGAGACATTCTCCATGTACCGGAGATTCTTTTTTAGGTGAAAGACGTTTTATTTGACGTTTATCACTTAACTGCACTTCCTTTAAACATTCAGTCATGTTCCTCTTAAATTGCTCTACATGACTTTTAACTTCTTTTGGAAAAGAACTGTAAGACCAGTCTGGATCCTGGTTGTGAGAGTTTTTTTTAACTGCTATGTAAACAAAGAAACAATATTTATGGTAACGTAATACAATAATAAGACAAAATATATTTAGTGATAAATTACATTAAATAATATATTTTTGATAATATTTTCTTCATTTATATATAACTTAGATTAGCAACAGATTACAACAATACTCATAATGTAAAGACTAGTCCAAGAATTCACATATGAATTTAGAACCATCTTCCTCTTTGATCTTTATAATTACTGCCTACCCTGCTATCCCGTACATAGCAGAGGGAACCTGGGAACCTGGTCTTAAGGCGCTGATTAAGATACATTTGGTATCTTAATCAGTTTTCCCCGCTTTCCGCCGAATTCTGGGGACATTTCGTTTTGATATGTTGAGATATTTCGCGCTTTACTTCGTTACTAGATTTTTTATTGGTAAATTCAAAAATAAAAAAGTACCTTTTTCTCCATATTTACTCTTTAGATTCATATTCCTAGTAATAATTGTGTCCTTGTTTATTTGTATATCGTGTAAGGTTTTTAATCCTAACATTTTATCTTCTTTAATTTGATCATTTCTAATAAAAGTAATTGTCAAGACTAAAATAATAATTTCTAAAAACATAGCTAACAAACTTACACCTGTGTTTAATATATGCTATAAAACTAGCTTGAATTTAAAGAGTTATTAGCAGTGGACGTTATAATGCTAGAAAGTGCCAAGCCCTAAACAAAATATAAGTTTACAGAAAAAGGTAGAGGTGGTAATGGTAGAAGCAGCTTCAAGTGCACTATTAGATAGTGTTTTCTATTTTTCCTAAAGGTGGAGATTGGAACTACGAATAAGAATATAAGAATATCATCACTGTAATTTGTCATTATTAATTTAAAATGGTTTTTTTCACGCTGTATTCCTCACATAGCAGAGAGAACAGAGGAAACCTAGGAAACTAGTGTTTCTCCATTACCAGTTAGACCACTTCTATACCTATATATATATTGGTGGCAATGAGTGTTAAGTGTCGGTACAGAACTCAGGCCAGCGCGAGGAAGTCAAAAACTAAAATTATTAGTCCTTGAGCCAGACACCAAATTTTGTCAGTCATTTCCCCTTAAGCGGTAACTAATGGAATAGAGAGTTGTATTATAAGGCATGATGAGCTACCGCTACCGTGGGCGGGTAGGGCCACTCAATCACTTAAGAAAAAATATTTTTAGTCATTACCTCCTGACTGAACTTGAAAATTCAAATAATAGTTAATGCCAATCGAGGGCCAAAACAGACAACTTACAATTGTTGATGCATTATTAGATCAGCTGATCACACGACATGCTAAAAATCACTTGAAAATCTATTTTAAATAAAGAAATTTTAATTTACAGCTGACTTTGTTAGTGGAAATATCGTCAGCTGATGCAGTAAAAGGTTGTGCGTAGGAAAACGGCGTGAATGCCGATCGTTTATTTAAAAAGGTCAGGTGACGGGTTTTCCACCAAGAAAGGTCATTCTTAACCCGGAATTTTTATGTTCACTTCATTTCATGCCCCGGGATGTGAATCCAGTTACGGCATGAATTGCTAGAAGAGCTGCGCTCGTGTCCTATCCTAAAGCTTCGTACAATTATGTCACGTTTATGAGTCGTTTATTGTTTACGACACTGACTTCCATACACATTTAAATATTAAAAAAAATAATATTTTTATTTTACTTTATTTATATTAAGAAACAAAACCTCCAAAAAGCGCATCTATCTCCACCTTAAAGGCCAGCAACGCACCTGTAGCTCCTCTGGTGTTGCACGGGGTCAACAATAACAAGACAATAATATTTTTAAATATTTTTAAAGTGTTATTCCACACTTAGGAAAGCCTGATCGGTTTCCAGGAGGCACGGGTTTGAGTCCCGTTACGGTCAATTTTTTATACATTTTCTAAATAAGTGAGACAATAATACTTAAAGGCAAAGGGGGACGTTAAGTTCCGCCTCTTGACATATTTACATATAAGATACATATAAGATAATTTATTATCAAGGGCATCTATCTATAAATACAATAGTGCCCAAAATATTTTTTAAATTTTTTGTCCATTTGTCTGTTCATTTGTGCTCACTAATCTGGGAGACGTAAGTAATGGGGATCACCTAAGCGAGAATAAAAAAATAACCAAATCTAATAATCAACTATTTATAACTCTGTTCATAAGAAGAGAACAAAAGAAAATGAAGTTTATAAATCATTATTATATAAACTTCAGTTTCTTATCTACCAGTTGTGTACAATAACAAATTAGAAAAAAAAGAAAGTTCGATCACCACAGTTAGCATGAGTTGGCAATGGTGATCAGCATGTGGGCACTGGTGATCGACACATATCGCACACATCATTACGCAGACTCCCATCCATGACATCCCAGTCGTCGTGAGCCCAGAGCTCACAGGATGTTCACCGATACCATCGAGTCGTCTGAATTCACCACGCACAAAACACGAGGAACATGCATTTTCAGCATCGTCATTATCGTCATTCTGGCATAACTTGTCTGTTTTCACATCTTACTCTGAAGTATCATTGGATTCTTGCAGAATTTTCTTCTTAACCTTTTCTCTAAAGAATATGAATGAAATTTTGAATGCTTGGCAGATTCTTAGATGTTGATGAAATATCAAATTGAGACGACAATGTAGTCGCTGGAGTAGTAGTGTGAAAAAAAGGTCGCAAGTCATAAATAATGTAAAAAAGTGTGCTTCTAATTTTACAATTTTTACTAATCAATATTGTTTTGCTTGTTGCTTTCATCTAATTTGCATAACTACATCCAATTAGACGTTTACTTGTTTTAACAAGCCATAAAACGTATAATAGCATCCGTAAATAAAATAAAATACTAAATAAACTTTTTTTTAGATTTTTAATTAATTTCTCTTATTTACTTAATTTATATTAAAAAAAAACATATTGTATTGTATATATATATTATACAATTTTTTTTAATAAAACAATAATGGATCACAGGTAATAAAAAATAAAATACTTTAAAATATACATATACTATATAAAACAAAATTAATAAATTATATTATAGTAATCAGTTATAATGATGAATATTGAAATACAATATAAAAAGAATAATTAACTTAAACTATTTGTAATATTAAAAAAAATGCATGATTCGAACCTGCACCTTTTAAAAAACAGCTCCCACACTAACTAAGCAATTTCTTGCTACAATGATGAATCGTGAAAGTAATATACAGATCAGCGTTACTTCTGATTTTTGTGGGACGACGTTCGTTTTTGCTTAAAAATAAATGTCCCGAGTGAGATCAGGCAGGTTCTCGCTTTCCACGGATTCCATGGTATTCCATGTACTGTGAGGAATCTGTTTTAATTACTTTATTTTTATAATTAGATACGAATAATTTCATAGAAATAGAAATAGGTAAGTTATATACGTAAGTTATATACTTTAAGGACATAACTGACTTAGAGGGTAAACAAAAACCATGTCGTTTAAATTATTGTGACGATTTTTTTATAAAAAAAAAATTTAATGTATTATATTATAAATATTGACTGATACCATAGGATTGGACTTTATTTAAAATTTAAATAAATGAATATTTTTTTAACTTCACGCTGCATCCCAAATGAAGTAGCCAGAGAGGACGGAGCGCCAAACTCTACGGTCTAATCTGATTTATTTTTATTTTTTAGCTTCACGCTGTATCCCGCATATCCCTCCTATAGGCAGAGTGAGCGTCTTGTTAAGATACTCCGCTCCCCACTTTCCGCCGAATTCTGGAGGCATTTCATGCTGAGTGGCAGAGCTCATCGCCAAGTTCTGCTTCGACACCAGAGCGAAGGAATGCAAATATGAAATATTCTAATTTATTCGAGTGTTGATCGAACCCACTACCTGTCGCATTTTCAGTCACACGCTTATGCCCCTGCGCCACAACTAGCCTCTGGCTCTTTCACTTAAAAGTTTAAAAATCCCGTTTTTCCGATAAAGTCTGGAAATGCTGATATTGATACAGTGATTTCAAATTATTCATTTTATTATATTATGACAGCAGATCGTAAATAGTAGATATCGTTTAAAGAATATAAAATGAATGTTGAAATTGTTTAGTATCGAAGAAAAAATGGAGGAGGTTTTCTATTGAACGCGTATATATTTTTTTATTTTATTAATAAGTAGTTCAATTTAGATAATACTTTTGACAAACAGTACGGCCGTTATGTCGTGGACGCCTTGAACGTAGGCTTTTCTGAACATTTGCATATTATATACCACGACTCGTCGACCGCACTTTATATACTTAAGAAACTATTTCAAGTTTTAGAATGATTTTTGTATTTTATACCTAAATACCTATATACAAGTATGTAGTAAAATTAAATAAGTAGTATAAAGGATATTAATTTTAATTTATTTTTTTTAAATGTTTTTACATATCTTTACACGTATAATATTTGTGAAGGAACTTCATTCTCTCTTCAAAAAATATAAAATATAAAGAGGGATTTGAACCCGAAAGTCTAGCCAAGTTCCTACTTCACTATGATACCGTCAACAAGGCAAAATATATATGTTTTATTTTTATCTGCCTGTATATGCCTATAGAAAAAATAATATTAATACTAATTTGTGCATAAAAAAGAGACATACTTACAATTAAAAGAGATAAATAAAGCAAATTTAGGCAACTGATCTGAGAGACCTATTTAATTTAAACGTTTTTTAGCTTTACGCTGTATGCGGCAGACAGCAGGGTAGGTAGACGGAACCTGGGAACCTACTGGTAAGACACTCCATTCTCAATACAACACTTCTGTTCTCTACTTTCCGCCGAATTATGGAGGCATTGCGGGCCGAGTGGCGAAATTCAACGCCCACTTCGCCTCGTTACCAGAGAAAGGAAAATGAAATATTAAATATTTCATTTCCTTTAATAGGAATCGAACCTACAATCTGTCGCATTTACAGTTGCAAGCTTGTGCACCTGCGCTACGACTGGCCCAATTTAAACGTATAATATTTTTTTAATAAACCTAATATACAGGAGGAGGCCTGTCGTGGCGCAGCGGCACGAGGTGTGACTGTAAAACCGACTGGTTGTGGGTTCGATCCCCAGTCGAGGAGATGACATATTTACTTAAATGTATATTTCCATTTCTTCGCTCTGATGTCGTGGCAATGCGCGGCTTTGAGTTCTGCCACTCAACACGCAATACCTCCAGAACTCGGCAGAAAATGGGTAACGGAGTGACTCAACATTAGGTTCCCCCTACCTACCCTGCTGTAGGCGCGATACAGCGTGAAGTTTATTTATTTTTGATTTTAATATACAGGATGTAACACGATCGGCAGCACACACGATCGGATCAGCGGTTATCTATGGGTATAGAGAGATGTATCATATATTTAATTGTTTAAAATTATCGGGATATAAATCTTGGAAATAACATAGAAACAAAAATAATTTTCAAATATATAATCGAATCATGAAACAGAAAAACAAATATTCTTATTACGAGAACTGACTAGAATAAAATCGATTTTTTTTAGATATTTATATAAGTATTTGCATTTTTCACCGGTCTACTATGATCAGATTATGTTTATAATGTATAAATGTTTTGATATTGTAAAAAGAATATTTCAGTAAATTTTTTGTACCGTCTACACTACAAATACATATAAACACTAAAAGTTTCATTCGAATAGTACAAAAAAATCTATAAAAATTTGATGATTTTTGTGACTCAACCACAGTCGGAATATACCAAGAGACGACGTTCGTTATATATTGTTACATTATTCTTAAGCACAGTGGTGCGGTGATCTGCCCCTTACGCCATTTATAATACTTGTGAAATATTATATAAACATTGTCTGATTATTATTAGTAGACTAGTGAATAAATATCTAAAAAAATCGATTTAAATGTAGTCAATTTTCTTAATAGGCATAACAAGTTTTAACTTTTTCATGTAATTTTTTTCATGTAATTTTGCTTATTTAAATACGAATTTTGTTTCGATGTTATCTCCAAATTTATAAACCGATAGTTTTAAACTATTATGTTATACAAAAGGCCTACTATTAGGCTACATTAAGAAAAAAAATCACGAGCGCCACCGGTCTGGCTGTATTTGTCAGAATTTGATTTTTTTTTTCAAAAATTCACAAATACTCAAATATCTGCTGAATTACTGAAAATCGTCGAACATACTCGGAGGTGAAATAGATACTGCGGTCTTCTAGCCATTGACAAGCGCTGATCTGCAATGCGTTTCATCCTGTATAAACATTAATAACTTCCAATGCTTACCAAAGTAGAAAAAAGATATATTGTATTATGTAGTAACAATACTGATAAGCTAAGAATAATAATAAAATGCTAAGATAATTATCTTTTTAAATTGCAATTGTCTAATAGTAATAACGTACATATATAAAAAGGCCAAGCGTGACGCAGGGGCACAAAGTGGGACTGTAAACGGCTGTGGGTTCGATCCCCACTCACTCCCCTTTTTCATTTCTTCGCTCTGGTGTCGAGGCAGAGCGCGCCATTGAGTTCCGCCACTTAACGCAATGCTTCAAAAAATTCGGCGGAAAGTAGAGAACAAAGTGTATTAACACCAGGTACCCTCTGCCTACCCTGCTGTTCGGGATACAGCGTAAAGGTGTTTTTTATATAATATAATATTTAAAAAATACAATCAAATACAGATACATACATATTATATTTCTTCAATTTCCATCGTTATTTAAAAAAACAATCTCAACGTCAATAAAAACGAAAACTTTGTGCATATAGAAAAGAAGTATTAATAACTTAAAATAACATTAGAAAACAAAGACAATGTAGCTAACATGTAATTTTTCTAAAGATGTAAATAAATTTATTAAAGGTAATTAATATCTAGTACACAATTTCGCACCTTCTAAATGCAAGTGACCTAACTCAAAATTTCTGTAACTTTTGATTTACTAATGTTTTTTCTTTCTGGCTGACCCGTTAACGTGAAATTATAAAACTGCTTATTTTAAGATGTCTTGATGAATTTGCATAAGTTGTAAGTTTTAAGTTAGGCCACTAATATAGTTACAGTGCGTATACTATAATACAGATATATACATAAACATTAAACTCGCACCAAGCTTTGTTCGACTTTACTAACTTTACATATTTAAGAACGAACCAAACGATTTAATTTTAGCGCCATCTATCGGCGATAAGATAAACAATATTATAATTATTTATTTTATATTATTATTACAACATTGTTACATTTATAAATATTATGGTATAAAATATTGGTTAAACCATTTTTGCACAGACTTAAAAAAATACCTATTTAATATACGACCACGGCATCTCATTTATAAATAGATTACAAATTACTTTAAGAAATGCAAAAATAGGTTAGAAATAGACTTAACCTATAAATCATACAAAAAATTGTCTAATATATTTGAAACTACAAATATCGTAAAAAGTAATTTTTGCAAATAAACTGTAGAAATAAGCAATTTTACAAATAACTTAATTATTATTTTTAATAAGATGATTATTTACCTAAAAATCACTATTTATATTTTTAAAGTCAAAATTATTTTACATAAAACTATTAATATAGACAGACTTATGAAACAAATAATTATAATAATAAATATTGTTTTTTTAGCTTCACGCTGTACTCCACGTATAGCAAGGCAGGATGAGGGAACCTGGGCACATAGTGTTAAGACACTTCATTCCCATCAAGACACAATATTTAGTGTATATTTTTTTTTTAGTTAGCGGGTGTCACCAGGCCTGAAAAAAATGGCTATCTATATTATTTAAAAAAAATACCAAAGTAATATTTTATATATATTTTTTTCTTAAGTGGGAGTGTAGGAAGGAGAATCCACAACTAGAGTTGGGTTATAACATACAGCAGATATAATAATATAATCTATTATAAATTTGTAATGTTTTAATCACAATTTCTTTTCAACATAACGGTCAGTGTTGCTACGAAAATGGCGTGTGGCATCCGGCAACGATCCGAAATATTTGGATGTAATTCGTCCGACATCGAATCGACAGTCAAGCCCAAGGGCAAAGAAAATGACGATGGTGAACTTCACATAGTATAACGTCACACAAATATGACTTTAACTCAATGGCAAAAAGGTACAATTTTACTTACATTAAAATACGGCGAAAATTATAAATTTTGATTGGGTAATAGTCTGAACTCCGTTAATTTTTCATTGCATGATGGCATGAGCGTTTCCTATTGTATACTCACTTTTTATCAGCACATGTAATATTGAAGTAACATCTCTGTCGTGTGAATAAGCTGTTTTTAGCTATTCGACATCGAACAGACGGACAAAGTTTAAATTCTCTAAATGTAGCCAAATAATGTTTATAAATGGTAATCAAAAAAAGGTGCAATTAGGTGCACGTGAAATTGAATTGATACAAGAAATTGTAAATAGGGCAGATCTCAAGCCAAAAAGACGTATGCACAAAACATCCATTTTTAGGAGATGCTAAGATGATGTAGGTGCTTACGTCTCTTTGGCATGTCAGACTGCATGCATATAGAAAACACAAGTATATTAAATAACATTGTATGTAGTTCTACTTTCTTCTAAAACAGATATTGTTATGGAAGTATAAGAAATATATTTTTTTTTAAAAGCCAAAATAATGAAATACAATGTCATACGATAATTTGAGTTGAAAAAAGTGACGATATTTTGCCTACAACAACTATTATATTTCAATCAATCAATGTTATATGTCTTTTTGGCATAACAGAATTATTAATATTGTGTTAGTTGAACAGAGATTTTTAAGAGGTTTTTTTAATTGTGAGATAATGATGACAATGCTAATTAAATGCAAATATTAGCAAGAAGAATTCCAGAGAGATCCGAGAGGCTGCTTTAGGCTTTACCAATATGATAGAATATATATAATAGCAGTTTAAACTTCCAGTAAAAAATATAAAATAACAATTTAATTTTAAAAATATAACAATAACGCCCAACTTTTCCTACATCTTTGCTTTTACAACCAGACGCCATTCAACTGCGACACGATACCGTTAGTCATCATAAAGTTAATAAAAATGACAACACATACAACACAATAATTGTATGACGACACATTCTAAGTGCGGGAAGTAACTCTGACCTCAGATACGATGGGCTATAGCAAAACTATTAAAGTAATGTGTGACATGACTATTAAGTTAATGTCGATTTAATTTTCATTTTTTTTTCTTCCTGAAGGAAGAAAGTGGAAGAAGGCTAAGTTCAAGAAGCCTTACTTCAAGGTTTTAATGAACTTTTTATATTTGGCTTGATGAGATGAGTTTTATAAAATAGGAAATAAATGATGGTGACCAAACAGACAACACAGAACGAAGTGTCTACGAGGTTCTTGGCCTATATAATGCAACAAGAGTTGCAACAAACCAAACAAGACCTTACATACCCGGTTGTGGCGACACAGGAGTGACAGGCGTGGAGGGAGCACACGCGGCGCACAAGGGAGCGGCCCGCGGGGCTTGCAGCGCGGGGAGGGGGGCGCGCGTGCACACGCAGCGAGTGCACACACAGCGACCGCAGCCCCAGCAGTGGTGCTGATGACGATGTGTGTTATTATTTAAACATGTTGAGTTATCGGAAAACATACTGGTACACAATTATACATTATAAGCAATGTTACCATATACATAATTACGATGTATACACCATAACCAGCAAAAAACGCCACCTACCGTTAAAGCATAACGATGTTGTTACCGTCGTTATCTACCGTAATCTGTACATAATAAAAAAAAATATTTTATATTCTTTTTGGGAACTTAACAATTCAATCTTTCTTTATTAGGATCAAAAATGAAGAAATACGGTATATAAGATGATCTGGACTTCTGTACAAGAAGGTCGTTATCAATTTTGTACTTTTTTTATGTTTGTTACCTCAGAACTTTTGACTGAGTAAACCCATTTTGATTATTCTTTTTTAACAGAAAGGTAGTGCTTCCCGTATGGTCCCATTTTAATTTGGTCCATTTCTGAAAATGGTATCCATGAGGAAATTACATTAGTCTTAAATTTGCATTAAGTATGTGAGCGACAAATGAGCGAATAACTCAATACCACGCCAACTGATTTCAATGATTATTTTTTGATTAGAAAGGATACACAAGAAGAATGTTTGGTTAGGTTCTGATTATGATATCCGGTTGAAATTGAATAAGTCGGTTTTCTTTGTTAAAAATTATGATTTTAAAAAATAGTGACCAACTAAAAGAGACTGAAAATGACGCTTAAGATATATGTCCTGATAACCTCTTGGACTTTAAGACAATTGAAGAGGTTAATACGATGGATGGCTTCAATAATATAAATATGGACGAAGGTGACGAAAATAATTTAGATTAATTGATAAGTAAACTGAATATAGATTAAAAAAGTGTTCTATAATATGATGACGGAAACTGTGGAAAAAGATTTATTATTAAAGACTTGTGGGTACAAAAATATTTAAATAAAAAGTAACTGTAGTTGCTTCAACTTGGTTGGTACTGAGGCCTTTAATATTAGGATATATCCATTGCTCAAAATTTATACCCACTATTACGTATCTATCATTAATCAAACAATATCAACATACCTTTCTACTAAAATGATCCAACGGTGTTGAACAACTGCATTCTGTTACATTTTTGATACTTTTCCAATCTAACGCAACCGTGTTTATCTCCGCTTCTAACTGTGATAGACTTGATGGAATATTTGAATCTGTTTTCTGTAGAAAAATTTTAAATATAATAATTATTATATTATTAATAAAAAGTAAATATCTTAATATATCTAATACTTCTTTAGCAAACGTTTAAATAAACGTTCCAGGATGCTTCCTAAAAAAATATTTATTTTCCTAAATGTACGGAATAACAATTTAAAATTTATTAATTTAATACCCCACTCGAGGAGATGAAATATTTACTTAAATTTATATCTTCCATTTCTTCGCTCTGGTGTCGAGGTTAAGCGCGGCGTTGAGTTCTGCCACTCAACACGCAATGCCTCCAGAATTCGGCAGAAAGTGGGGAACGGAGTGTCTTAACACTAGGTTCCCTCTGCCTACCCTGCTGTGTGCGGGATACAGCGTGAAGCTGATAAAAAAAACAATTTAAAATAATATCAATAATAATTAGTTATAATATAATCCAGATGTTAGTAGCGCAATGGGACAATATCGCTACGGTTGTGGATTCGATCCCCACTGGGCGAATCAAATATTTTCATATCCTCGCTCTGGTAGTCAGTCAATTGGCGGCGTTAAGTTATGCCATTAAGTCTTGAAAATTGCGGCGGAGCATGGAGAATGGATTATTTGGAGTCTTGGATGGAGTGGTATACAGCGTTAAGCTAAAAGGAATACCTGAAGTAACATACCTCAGTAATTAGTGGAATTTTATTAGGCGGAGTGGTAGCCATGTCTTTTAGAGGATGGTCATGGTTAGCGCATTCAAGTTCTGATAGATTGCCTCCAGATTCATATAATAGTCTGTAAAAAAAACATACTTCATGTGTATCTATTTTGCGGTATTGAAATTCATATAAATTGCAATATAACTTGTTTTTTTTTCTTTCCGCTGTATATCTTAACATCAACTTATATGTATACTATATAAAGCAATGTTAGGGCAGTCTGTCATAATATAATTTAAACGTAGTATAACTATAAATCGTATATGATTAGAAAGGAATTAATTAAAATTAATACAATTTAGATAATTAAATGTAAGGGGAAGTTTCTAGTACTTACATGTTAGTTCACTAAATTCCTATTCTAAGGCCGTCGCGTGGTGCAAGGCACAATGGTGCGACTGTAAACGTGACGATTGTGGGGCCGATTCCTACTCAGGGAAATGGAATATTTAATATTTTCATTTCCTCGCTCTGGTAACGAGGCAGTGCGCGGCGTTGAGTTCCGCCACTCAATACGCAATGCCTCCAGAATTCGACGGAAAGTTGGGAATGTAAATGTCTTAATGGGAACGGAGTGTGCTGCGACACTCCGTTCCCATTACTCTAGTAACTAACTAAGTAGGGTAGGGTAGGTAACTAAGTTCCCAGGTCGTCTCTGCCTACTCTGCTATGTGCGAGATACAGCGCTAAGCTAAAAAAACTTAATTTTTCAACATGTTAATAACTGTGGAGAGTTCCTATACCTTTTTTTATTTAACGTTGCATCAAATAAATCAATATACTAACTTATTATCAATCTGTAGTCCTTCAACTTTAGTTTCAATTTCAACGGTATCAGTGCCGCCATTTTGATAATTTACTACTGTAGTGTCTCTGGTTTTCTCCGCTTTACGTCCGGAGATGAGATTTTTGAATGTTGTAATTCTCTATAAATATATAAATTGAACAATTAATAACAATATGAAGAAAACAAAGAACAGCTTCACACTTTTACCCGTATATAGCAAGGTAGGTCTTTAGTTTCATTTCCTATTTCTAGTAATTAAATGAGTTCCGCCATTGCAATGTCTTAACATTAGGTACTCTGTCCCTATTCTGGAGAACGTGAAGCTGAAAAAAAAATACCTGACGCCTCGCTTTTCATTTCCTCGATTTCGTTATAATATAACAATATGAAGCCAGTTATAGCTCACGGGCACTAGCTAGCGACTGTAGATTCAACAGATTGTGGGTTCGATTCCCACTTGATCAAATGAAAAGTGAGGCAAAGCGCGGTGTCGACTTCCACCACTCAACAAGCAACGCCTCCAGAATTCGGCGGAAAGTGTTTTAACGGGAACGGAGTCTTTAAAAAAAAGTTTCCAGATTCCATCTGCCTACCCTGTTATATCCAAAATACAGCGTGAAGTTATAAAAAATAACAAAAAACGCATAATCACCTTAGCTAAATAATCAATATGGTGGGTAAGTGCTCCTGAATGTTCTACGGCCGCTGGTAGTATATCAGCGAGGGACTCGCGCGGATGAACGCCGCTCTCATGGCGACAGTACATGCCGCGCCAGAACCTGTAGAGAAGACCAGAATATATCATTTTATAAGACGTTTCCTGGAATTGGATAAAACCGAGAAGCCCTATAATTTCTTTTCCCCTTTTTTAAATCTTAAATCGACTTTAGAAGTAAGCAATTAATAAAAGTCTAACAATAAATATTCACCTTTGTTTACGGTCATGCCTTATTGAAACAGTGTCTGACAGTAAATGTCATGCTTGTTGGTTCGATTTCCACTGCGGGAAACGCATTATTTACATTTCCTTGCTCTGATGAGGAGACAAAGCGCAACATTGAGCTGCGCGACGCAACACTTAATAGTCTCGAAGACTAGGCAGGAAGTGGGAACCCTGCTGTGTACAGTACAGTGTGAAGTTAAAGAAAGATAGTATTTACTGTATACCTTATACTCTGAGCACTTAAATCAGGTTTCAGTACATCGGGATGGGCCTTAGGATTGTATAGAGGATTCTTGTATTCATTGAGATGACTCGCCATGTAGCCCCACAGTGAGAACGTACGCTCTGACAATCTGTAATTATTATTTTAAATACCATAATTTGTATTATATTGGGTTTTAAATTGGACATTTTTTATATTAATATACTTTCATACATTGGTACAACACATTGACAATTATTGCTAAGGATGCCATGAATCAGTGGCTACTGTTGTGGGTTCGAATTCCACTTGGGCGGATGACTTATTTTCATTTTCTCTCTTTGGTAACCAGACAAAGTGTCACTCAAACTCAACACGCAATGTCTCAAGAATTGGACAATGCGCGGGGAAATGAGTGTCTTAACACTAGTTTCCCTATGTCTAATATAATAGGGGTACTATTAACTGTAGTCCTTGCTATATGCAGTATACAGAGTGAAACTATTATAAAGTAAATTAAATAGAATAAATTAAGTATTTACAGGTTCAAATGAATCGTGGCGCAACAACACAACGTCTGACATTAAACGCGACGGCTGTAGTTTCCCCTCTCAAGGAAATGGCTTATTTTTCTTTACTTGCTCTGATAACAAGACCAAGCCCGGCGTTGAGTTCTGGCACTCAACACGCAATGTCTCGAAAATTTTGACAGTGCGTGGTAAAGTCACTACGCACTCTGCCCGCTTTTTACCGCGAAATAGAAATGCGCTGGTAATGCTCAGGCGGAACGGCTCTTTATAAATAAAAAACGTTTATATTTCCACCAATAAAGAGTTTTGTATTCTATAATTACTTCGCTCCGCTCCTTAGAACTGCACTTGTTCATTTTAAGTCGGTCGGCTTTTTTTGTCCGAATATTTTTTGATGGAAATATATATGTAAGGCTCAAAAAAAATAAATTATATAGTAAATATGATAAATATATATATATAGTAAATATGATAAATAAGATATATAAAATTTTACCTTAAATCGCGTCTATCTTTTTGACAGTTACCAATGAAAGTGCCATACTGACACGCGTGGGCGTGGTCGTGAAGAGTTAGTAAGAATCTCTCGTTGAATTGGAATGCCTGAAAATAATTATTTAAGTATTAAATATAGCTAAGTCATTTAATAAGTTCTAAATTGTAAAATCAAAAAGCTGCTTAAATGTAAAAATTCTCACATTTATGCAATTTCGACAAATATGTAGTAGCCATGTATATACAAGTATATATAAAGTATCTTAAAATACAGTGTTTTGGGGCCGTTCAAGTATTACGTAAGCACTGTAGGGGGGCGGTGGGGTCTGGGGTTTGCAAATTTTTGATGACATGGGGGGTAGGAGGATCTAGCTAGTAATTACGTAAGCAGAAGTTATTTATTTTTTCGTATATATTATGGCTATATTTGGTAGACGTAATATAACTGTTAATTTTATATTATATTATAATATATTAGTTTTATAATAAATTATATAAGTTTATTATATCTATTTAGCGAGAATGGCACAAATATTTTATAGAAATTTAATCTAAGTTTACTAACACAAAACTAAAATAAATGTTTATTTACAGTTAGACAACATAGTCAAAAACAATAAAATATAAAGAAAATAAACATCCAACAAAGTGTACCTCTAATTAATACGTAATTCAAAATCAAGCCAGAAATCCACATCAGTATTATTTTTCTCTAATATATATANATATATATATATATATGTGTGTATATATATATGCGTCTGACCTCAGTTAGAATCGGGTTTTCTTTCTTCCGGCTTCTGGGGAAGTCGGGGAACGGTGCCAGGGCGGATGCCCTCTCGTGGTCGTCTCGTGGCGTCTCGTGACCGTGGTCTCTCACGGCGACCATTAAAATGGTCGCGTCTTCGGAGTTGGCCTTAGAGCCGAGGGGGAGAAGGGAAAAACTGGGGTTTCAGAGTTTCAGGGGGGGGGGGGTGAATTCTATGGATGGGATGAGCTGTGACGCCTCCTGGGCGGTCAGTCCAGCCGGGGGAGACTCGTGGTTACCCGCGAGAGGCACAGCTTAGACGACCAGCGACCGAGGAGGCAGCTCAGGAATCAGGGTTGGGGTGGGGGAGGATGTCCCTCGGGAGGCGCTTCCTATCTGGCGGTCTGGTGTGCCATGGGGCGATGTCTTGCAGGTGCAGGTGGTCCGATACGTCGGCACGACTAAACGCGTTGGCGGCTAGTCGGCCGATGTGTTCCTCCAGGCTCTCTATCTTCAGGTCCTTCTGCAGTGGAGTTCCGCACGAAATAGGGAGCCTGGGTAACATGCCTCAGGGCGATGTTCTGGACCACCTGCAGAATCTTGCGTTGGCGTGCGTTGGCCAGCGCTAACCATCCCGGGATGGCGTAGGTAAGGAGTGGCCTCACGAAGCTCTTATAGAGAGCCAGTTTCGTTCGCAGCGGGAGGCGCGAGCGAAGCAGCCTATAGAGGGCCACTTTGGCAGCAGCGGCGGCTTTCTTGACCTGCCCGGACATCCTTAGGTGTCGGTCGATGGTGACACCTAGGTAGGTGGCCGTGGGCATCCAGGGGACCTGCTGGCCCAACAGACGCAGCGGAGGAGGCAATCTCGGGCGGCCCCCAAACGATATCGCTTGGGTTTTTGCCACACTGAGGGCAGGCCTCCACTCCGACAGCCAGTCAGGCAGCAGGTCAAGTGCTCGCTGGAGCTTGACAACGGCGTGGTCCGGGTTGAGACTCTTCGTGAGCAGGGCGATGTCGTCGGCATATAGTGCCAACATCGAGCCCTGCTCTGTTGGGATATCGTCTGTGTACCAACTGTACAGGGCAGGAGATAGTATACTGCCCTGTGGTACCCCGGCGGCGATCAGGTGGCTGCATGAAACGGCACTCTCCACTCTGACGCGAAAGGTCCTACCGTGAAGGAAGGCGGGGAGGACATGACCTCAGTTAGTGGGAACATGTCCTTTTATATATGTAGATACTGCTGCTCATAAATGAATAAAAAAATACCTTAAAAAGATGTATATGCCAATATTTACGTAAGCATGGGGAAGGGGGGTAAGAGGATTGCTTATTTTTGATGACATAGGGGAGGGGGGGTCAATAATTACAAAAAAACTGCTTACGTAATACTTGAACGGCCCCTTTTGTCATCACCATTTTCAATGAAACCACAGTTTAAACTATGCTATAAAAATTTAATACAATAAAAACTGAAGAGATTTTTCCAAAAATGAATGAAGTTATTTTTTAAACAAAATAATTAATAAAATTATCGTTGTAAAATAAAACGCCATTTGACGGGAATGTCGCACACAGACACAAACCTATCAAAGCGATAACGCCGCACACGCCTCGTTCTCGAAACCGAGTACTAAGTAATGGCGGCGATGTTGAAGGTAGAACGACAGATATCCCTTTCTCGTTCTAATATTTATAGTTTTTTAAGAATGAAATGTGGCAGATCGGCAACGCTTAGTAGTATTATAGTGGTAGTATGTGTTTACGTTATTGGTATATACTCGTAACTGCGTCACACAAAATACAGTAAATTTATCCCGTCTTTTTCTTTCATTGCTTTATTTTTATATTCAATCTGATTCCTTTTGACTGCCAAAATTTTTTCTGCAGATAAAGTGACTTCAAATTTCCTCGGAGGGTCTGTACTCTTCTGGTGCCATTGCATAGACTTCTATTTTCTTTCAAGTTTCATCTTCAGTAATAATTCAAAAATACTCCAAGGACTACTATTACCACAGAGTTCCTAAAACTTCCTACAACATTCGACTAGCACTTGTTTCTATGGCGCCGTGAGCAATCGCGGGACCCATTTTGTACTAACTATTAAAACGATAAGGCAGTCATGAAGAATAGGGTGTATGGTATCGATAGAAAGGTTAGTCATCTTCGCTATCATTTTAACAATCATTCATTCGGGCATCTTCAAGCACAATTTTCTCAACTTTTATATTTATTTATTTATTTTTATTATACATATATAGTACATTATATACAGTACATTAAATATATTCTAATAACACAATAAGTATTACATATACCTATCAAGTTTCCACAACCTACTTTTTTTTTATGGAAAAGGACAAGGCAAACGAGCGTTCGGGTCCCCTGATGGTAAGTGATTACCGCCGCCCACGACCCCGTGCAACACCAGAGGAGCTACAGGTGCGTTGCCGGCCTTTAAGGTGGAGACAGACGCGCTTTTTGAAGGTACCCATGTCATATCGACCTGGAAACACTGCCGCGGGTAGGCCATTCCACAGTTCCGTGGTGCGTGGAAGGAAGTTCCTACGAAACCGCACAGTACTGGATTGCCACGTATCCAGGTGGTGTGGATGATATTTCAGCTTATGTCGTACTGTGCGGTTAGAAAATTCGGCGGCAGGTAACAGGTCAAACAGTTCTTCAGAACACTCCCCATGATAAATGCGATAGAGAACGCACAGTGAGGAAACGTCTCTACGCAAAGCCAAAGTATCAAGCCTTTCACAGATTATTGGGTCCCCAATGATTCGAATGGCTCTACGTTCTATGCGATCAAATGGTTCAAGCCTCATATTTACTCATAAGAGAATACATTGAACGCCCCTCGTATGTATATAGAATCTAACTTAAAGAAACTTATTGTAACCCGTATATCACAGCTTCACGCTGTATCCCGCACACAGCAGGGTAGGCATAGGGAACCTAGTGTTAAGACACTCCTTTCCTCTTCTCACTTTTTGCCGAGTTCTGGAGGCATTGTGTGTTGAGTGGCAGAACTCAACGCCGCGCTTAACCTCGACACCAGAGCGAAGAAATGGAAATATAAATTTAAGTAAATATTACATCTCCTCGGGTGGGGATCGAACCCACAAGGAGGTTTTACAGTCACACCTCGTGCCGCTGCGCCACGACTCACGAAAATAATAATAACAAAAAACAAGAAAGGCACAGACAAAAGTTTAATAAAAAATAGTCAATAATTACCTCAGGAGCTTGCCTCAATAATTGCCAAGTGCAATCAAGCAGCTGCGTGAAAACAGGCGAACGTTCACGCGAATCGCACGCGACGTGCCCACAGCGGGATGTGAACTTGTGACCGAAAGATAGCCAGTCTTTTTCTATTAGAGCCTGTGTTACAAGAATAATACATATATTAAAATACATATATAGAATACATATATTATATAAGATTTTGGGTGATTGTAAGAATTAAGTAACTTGTCACTTTTCGATTATTATGAATACTAGAACCAATTGACGCGTATACGCCACTTTATAAAGATGAAAGTGTAAATATTGTCAAATGTATGGCAGTGTATGTAATGTTTTATTTATTGTTTTAAGGTACTTTATAAGCGTTAATATTGAAAAATACTAGTGTTCTGCATTTCTCTTACATATAAATTATAAGTGTGCCAAATTTCATCTATCGTAAAAAGGGGGTCAAAATGTTTGCTTCACGTATTAATAAATAGATAATATTATGAATATAATAAATAATTTGAATGTTTTTTTTAGAAGTTAGTCGCGCACCTGGTAGCCGTTGACGGTGCGGTAGTGCGGGTCGAGGCACAGCGCGGCCAGCGAGCACGCCTGCGCCGTGCGGTCCCAGCCGTCGCTGCAGTGCGCGCACACGCTCGCGCCCGACGCGATGGCGCGCGCTATCCACCACGACGTGTCCAGTATCGACCTGCGGAGCGGGATACGGCGTCAACATTCTATTGTATGGTGTTAACTAATGTTTGCTTGTCTATCGTTGTTACATAAGAGTTAATAAGTAAAGTTGTTTTATCCCTGACTGGGAGTCGAGCCCACAAACATGGCATTTATTATTTGATATTATAATAAACGCCATATTTGTGTCATGCGTGTTAATATTATTAAACACTTAAATAACTTACTTTATATGTTTCAACCAACCAGAAGACTCCAGTCCGCCCAAAAACGATGACATTGTAGGTGTGTTTTGTTCACACGCTGTAACACAATACAAGACATACAAATTATATTAATTAAACAGCTTAACGCCTGCTCCCGGGGCAGCAGGGCAGTGGCTCTTATACCAAGACAAACCGCGGCGTTTAATTACGCCACTCAACGCGCATTGTCTCAAAATTTGAACGCGGCAAGTGAGGAATAGGTTGTCTCTACACTTGAGCATCTCAACAATGTATTCCGAATACAGCGTGATGTCCAATTCATATAGTAAAGTGCCCTGTCACTAAATTCTTTCTTAATACATATATACAGCGTTAAACTATAAAATCCTGCATATATCAAAGTAAGAAGAAAGAACTTAGCGTCAATGCACTCTACTATATGAATAGAGACAAGGAAAAAAGACATTAACAGACACAGAACTAGTAAATCAATAAAATCTTTCATTTATAATCATGACATTAATTTAAATAAAATATACCGACCATCAAACACTTGTCAATTACCAACGCACCTATAATATATATGTACCCTCCAAAAATATTACTGAAACATTTTGCTAAAACTTAGATTGATCCATGAGTTGGAATATAACTCATTTAAATACAAAATAAAACATCTCTATGTTACTTTCTGATAAATTTGTGGAGAAACATACACTGGCTACATTTAGCACACGTACTTAGACACCCAAAAAAACCATCATACTTATATACTAGCTACAACTCCAACAAAATAACATACATATATAGGTATTTACATACATACAGTATGATCAAGGAGTCGTGGCCCTAAAGTTATAATTTTTCTTCTTGAGCGAACAATGCGCCAAAGTTCAAAAATCCTAACTTTAGAGCCGCTACGACTCGCCGACCATACTGTACATACATGTACACCATGTCAAATTGATAACCTCCTTATTTTAAGTTAGTTAAGTATACTTACTTTCAACAAGTTTCTGTAGACTCTTCCTCATTACATGTATATTACCAATGCCCATAAATTGAAATTTAATGTTTTCGTAAAACGCCTCATTCTCATATCCTTTACCAGCTGCTCGGTTTACCATTGCATTTATCTGTAAAATATTACATAAAACAGTTAATATTCTCAAAAGTATATAAATATACGATAAATATACGTATACTAGGATTATCGAAAAGTAAGCCTAATGATAAATAAATTATTTTTGAGATACATTGTTATATTAAAATTATAGTCACGCTAAATAAATTTTAACAACAACAGCGTAACACTTACATATAATCTTAATCTATTATTATAAAGCGGAAAGTTACTTTGTAAGCGGGACAGTCGCAAATAGAAACTATACCCTATTCACGAAGGCATGAGATAAAAGGTAAACAAATAAAAAAAATATATTTTATAGGTCACTTTTGATAGAGCTTATATAGTATATTAAATAAAAACCCTCTATGAATTTATGGATGTAAATAATATTATTGAACAATGTCTATAGACATTTTTAGTTAATAATAATTATAATTTAAATTTATTGGTTTCATATATAATGGAATTACTTTTATAATTTGATTTCAAAATTTAAGTGAAAAGAAGCGAATATAAATCAAATTACATCAGCATCACGTAGCAGTGTGAGTGCGAGTTGAGTGGCGGAACTCAACGCCGCGCCCAGACATCAGAGCGAAGAAATAAAAATATAAATGTAAGTAGTAACGATCCCCACTCGAGAAGATGAAATATTTATTTAGTTTTTTTTCCATTTACTTCTCTCTGGTGGCGAGGCAAAGCCCGGCTTTGAGTTCCACCACTCAACACGCAATGCCTCTAGAAAATTCGGCGGAAAGTGGGAAACAGAGTGTCTTAACACTAGGTTCCCTCTGCCTGCTGTGTGCGGGAAACAGCGTGAAGCTGATTTATTTGATTTCTTTATTTAATTAAATAAACATTTCATTTCCTCGAGTGAGGATCGAATCCACAATCAGTCAATTTTACAGTCCCCCTTAGGTCACACTTAGGTGTGCCACTGCGCCACGACTGGCATCAAGAAAAGACTCAAAAAGAAACAAATGTAATAATCAAAAATAAAAATTCTTTTAATATTTAAGGCCAGAAACATTGTAAAAATTAAATTTCAAATTTAAAAATGTTTCTATCCATCTTATTTTATAGTATCTTAAACCTCATATATTATTTTCTTAATTTTCATACTAATGTTTGAACATGTATAAACACAAAAAAGCTAACTTGTTCTCAAACTTAAGGCGCGTTTTAATACTAATATTATACTAATAAAATATAGATAAATACTAATAAAATATAGAGGTACTGCGGACATTTTACATTAAAATGTAATGTTTTGTTAGCAGTCAGATTATATTTGCCATTTTTGCTACCTGTCAGGTTGACCTGTTCATAAGACAAAACTGTTGTGATTTCGTTTTTACTTTTGTTGTTTTTTAGTTTCTTGTTTTGTTAAGTGTAAAGTTTATTCTGTTTATTGTTTCTGATTATTTTGTTTTTGTTATATTGATATAATATTTTAAAACGTGAGTAAACCTGGACCAAATTTAATAAAAATTAAAAAGTTATATAAAAGTTTTAGACACAGAATTGTTTTATTTACATTTTGTCTCTATAAATGGCCAAATTTCTTGTACATAAATTCCTATATCCTAATTGAAAAATGTATCTTAATTTCTAAAAAAAACATTAATATTTAAAATATATAATAATGTCATTAAGCACACAAGGTGTGATATTGGTTCAGATATTGAAATTTATATCTGAACCAATAACCTTGTGTGATTAATGCAAAACATAATACTATATACTAATAAGTAAATAAGAAAAAAAACTTACCCTTGGCCGTGTGTCTACTACATACATGTATCCACAGTTGGGATTCGCTCGTCGAATTAAATCTAACATTTGTTCGTCTTCCATACATCTGAAATATAAATTATACAAAAAATTTGAATATGAAATGATAATGATGAGAGCAAGAAATTGAAACTATTAAATATTTAATTTTCTCAAAAGGTAGATTTTATTTTACTCTTTATTTTATTAATCAAAGCAAAAGTAAATGACATTAGTCAAACATTAGCCTTCAAAATAATATAAAAATAACATCTTAATTGGTCGTTCGAGCCTTGCCCAAAAATACGATTTGAATCCACTTACCTAGCAGAAAAGCCACTTAACGGCTGACTACATCTTGCAATAGCTGCTTTATTGTGATGTAAATAAGCTAAAACTGGTAATCTGCCTCGAGATCTGAAACTGGCGCTGCCTAGTAAAACTGCAGTAGATGCTTTCGCCGGAACATAAATCTCACTTGGGTAGGTATCGCAGAGCTGAAATTTAGAATTTTTAAGTTGGTAAATACTAAAGCTAGACTGAGGCCTGTCGTAAGGGTTCAATTCCCCACTCGAGGAAAAGAATTATTAAATATTGTCATTTCCTCTCTCTGGTAACGAGGCAAAGTTGTTGAGTTGAGTTCCGCCACTCAACAGACATTGCGTCCAATTGAGGGTAAAGTGAGAAGCGGAGTGTCTTAACACTAGGCTCCCTCTGCCTGCCCTGCTTAAACTTTTTAAATTGTATCATAAGAAATATAAACTATATACCTCATAATCCTTATTAGCATTGCAGAGCACCCAGTGTTCGTTTGGCACATTCATTCTTTGGTACTCGGTCTGTATGTCAAAGAAATTCCACCCCGCTGATTTTGGCAGGTCATCAGGTGTTGATTTATAGTGGAAACAGTATAACTCATCTAAATGCACTGAAATAAAAAAAATAATAATATAAAATATAGTCGAGAACACAGTCATCGACAGATTATCAACCGTTCTTGGTACGATCTCCACTCAGTGTACGATTGTATTTAAATTATTTTCATTTCTCCGCTGTGGTAGACAAAGTGACTTTACGTGCTGCCACTAAATTGGGCGGCAAGTGGAGAAAGAAGTGTCTGAACACTAAAAGTAAATATAATATATAATTTCTCTGCGATTGTGAACTAATAATTAAGCTTCACGCTTTTCCCCGCATAGTAGAGTAAGAAGCGCAAATCTAGTGATAAGTGTCTCATCCCAAGACCCAGAAGAAGTATTCCCAAGACAGGCCCAATTTTCGGGACATTGCATATTAAGTGGCGAAACTCATCGCCGAGCTTTGTCATATTACCAGAGCGATGCCAGCGAGCCATGTAACTTACCAGGTTGGCTCAACCTCAACAAAGTCTGATGCATCTCGTGGCAGTCCCTCTCGCGCGGTATCACAAAGAACACCGACTGGAAGGTTTTGGTGCGCACGAGTAGCGGCGACCCCGTCGTCGTTATGGGCAGACGCTCCACCGACGATATGTGCATTAGAAGTATCTGGGAATTAAATTTTGTGAAAGTTAATAATAATGAAATTTATATTATATAGATGAGGTTAAAAATAGGGATTTTTTGCATTTGTTTAAAAATAAATGACAAAAAAAAGTAATTACTTCTTACGTCACCATTATCACAGGTATGGTGGATATACAGACCTACCGCTATTTTTTATATAAAGCAGACTTAGTCTAATTTTTTTTAAGTTTTACGCATGTAGCATGGTAGGCAGAAGTAACCTAGTGTTGAGATTTCTTTCTTCTACTTTCCGCCCGATATTCGAGAAATTAAGTGGCGAAACTTAACGCCCCACTCGGTCTGGTTAACCGAGCGAGACAATGAAAATAATTTATACCCACGAGTGCGAATCGAACCGAAAGCTGACACGTCATCAGTTAACGCGACAGAAGCCCACACGTTAAATGTATAGTGTTAAAGTCATACAATTTTCAATAAACATTTCATAAGATTTCAGCTAAATAAATCTTAGTCGTTAGTATTTAAATTAAACAACTACAAAATTTACGTACGTGCTTCACGCGTCGTCATCAGTGTCACGTCGGAGCGAACATAAAATTATACTGTAGTGTAATATCCGAAATTCAACTCCTACACTATTATAAAGATTTTTGTAGCGAAGAAGTTAGTAGCGATAGCTGTCACGTAACATTTCAATAAGAATGAGAGTGTCTTAACGTTAGGTTCTCTCTAAATACCCTACTATATGCGGGATACAGGATAATGCAGATTTTTTTTATTCCTTTTCTAACAGGGTTAAAGGCAAATACAATTAATAATTGCACGTGATGCAAATAATTTACTTTTCAATTAAGTATATTTTTAATTATTCTCAGGGTATCAATGTATATATATATAAATGAATATGTATGTAAATGAATATTATAAACGCACATATCTCAGAAACTACTGGTACGATCACGATGTATCCCGCACACAGCAGGGTAGGCAGAACCTAGTGTTAAGACAGTCCGTTTCATACTTTCCGCCGAATTCTGGAAACATTGTGTACTGAATGCCGGAACTCAACGCCGCGCTGTGCCTCGATTTTATTTGTTTTTGTATTTACTTCATTTATCGCGCAACGTAACAATAAAAAAATATTATATCAATTTTAATTGTTTTTAAGAAAATGATGTCCAAATCTTGCTTTTTGCCATTTTGAATAGGCAGGCGCATATGCAGGTGAACGCTTGTTTAAAATAAATATACAAATATACACTGACCCACGTCTCCTTACGCATCTCATGGTCGACGAAGATTAAGTGTGTTGTAGCGAAGTAGAGCGTGCCCTTCGAAGGGTTCCGCAGATTATATTTATCCAGCATCTGGACATTCTCCAACTGTAATTAAAAAAATGAGTTCGATTAAATAAAACAAAAAAGAGGCAGTTAATCGAAAAAAAATAGTAGATATAAGATTTTATTATTAAAACTCATTCAAAGCTCAATGTTAACAAATTAAAATAAAGGGTCATTTAACTTGAATTTAGCTTCACTCTGTATCTCTAGCGGGGTAGTTAGAAAGAATGGAGCGCCGAACGCAAAACGCCAAATGCTTCGGTCTCTACATACCCCTTTCGCCTCGTCCACTGTCATCGACCTTTTCATACATGCATTCCGGGGGTCCTCATGCTTTTTACGTGACCTTCCTCCAGTATATTTGATACTGGATTTTCGAAGTTCAACCAAGATCTCCCCCTACGTCCGTTACCGCTCACTTTTCCATTATATTTTTTTTTTGTTATTCTTTCATCACTCATTCTTTCGACGTGCCCAAACAAGCTGAGCTGAGCACATTTTTCTACATTCTCACCGTGACATCCTCGCTGGTACCTGCCATTCTGTGTATCTCTTCATTGTTAATATCCACGTTTCGCTGCCGTATAACAGAGTCGGTATTGCATTGCGAGCCAACACTGCATTGTGTACGGCCAAACGTGCAGCTATGCTGACGTTTCGCCGTCTCATCAATGCAGCAATGAAGCGTTACCCCTGTTATGGACAGGAATACGCCTTTCCGCATCCATCTCGTATCTTCCATCTCTACCCAACATACTTCCCAAATATACCACTTCATTCGCTTTTTCTAATATCTGACCATTTACACTGATCTTGCATTCTGCCCTTTCTTCATTTCTATCAAATACCAGAATATTTATCTTATGCGCATTCAGGCTTAGATCATTATCACATCCTTCTCTCAGAATCGTAACTATGTATGCAACTCACATTCTGATGATGCAATGAGCACTGCATCATCAACATACAGCAAGCAAATGATTTTTGACATAAAAAAATATATAAATGTAAAAAAAAATAAGCTATCGTGGCGTGGGAAAGCGTCTGATTTTAAGTGATGGTCTCGATCGATTCCTATTTGGAGGAATAAACTATTACAATGTTCTTTTTTATGGAAAAGACAAAGCAAACGAGCTTACGGGGCACGTTATGCTAATTGATCACCCACGACCCCGTGTAACACCACAGAAGCCACAGGTGCATTGCCGGCCTTTAAGGTAGAGATAAAAGCGCTTTTTGAAGGTATCCATGTCGTATCGACATGGAAACACTACTGCAAGCGGTAGGAGCCGTAGACGTAAGGTAAGCCTTGTTTACCTTGTCCATAGCGCGGTGCTGTGCAAACCCCAGAATGACAAATTTTGAGAAACTATTCTATAGTGTTGAGAACTATATTATATTTACAACGTATATTTCATATTATATTTCTGCAGAAAATAAAGATTTAATATTACATAAATTAATGAACTGCAGGATATAAAGATATAATATTAAATAAAATACATTTTAATTATAAGATTAAAAATCGCACCAAAATAGACCAAAGTGTCATAGCGTCACTTGTGACGTCAAATCTAAGTAATCTGTCAATACCATTGTATACAATTTAAAATGTCAATATTGGCGAAGTGATTTTGTGCTCAACTAGCACGCTCCAAATGCTACAATTAAACAACAGAACTGATAAAGTGTCAATTCGTTTGTTTACCAAAGCGTGACGTAAATTCCTCTGATTCACGTTTAACACATCATGGCGGACGTATAGTATTTTGTACTTTTATTTTGTGTAAATAATTATGTTTCCTACACTTATTTTTTATGAGTGAGGCGTATGAGTTAGGCGCCACAGAGTTTAGCCGTCCGTGCCTTTTTTATTCTGGTTTGGTTATTACAGTGGTTGTTGTTGGTTTCTTTTTAGAAGGTGAAGTGAACATTTATATTTCGAATAGTCTGTGTTCCTTTTTGTCAATATTCGAGAGACAACCACAAAGGTTGTTGATTGCGGTGCAGTTAATTGGTTATTAATATTTTTATTGCCTCCTTATCTCTGTAGGAAATAGCCATTTTGATGTTGTGTTCCATTATATCAGTCACAGAACCTTGTAGTCAGTGTAGTAGATGCATCCTCATGTATGCTGTCGTGTAGAGTGTTTTTAATGGCCTTAGGTTGGATGATTTCTACAGACTCGTATGTAAGTCCTGAGATTCGTTGATGGTCAGGATGCGCGAGTTTCCCCTCCTTCCGTATCCTTTCATAATAAGCCGACATATCGGAAGATCTAGGTGGCTTCTCCTTAAGTATTTCAATTTGTTATTGTCATATATAGCGGCTTTCTCTTCTTCGAGTAACAGTCTTAGCAGACCTTGCTAAGAGCCTTGCTACCCTGCTCCTATATGTTATGGACATTCCTTTGTATCGCGTTTACTACAGGGATGAGTGGATCTAGTGTTCCTTAGCAAATCGAGTGAGGATCTTGAATCACGTAGTATAGTTACCAGGGGATCATAGGTATTAGTAATCTCTGGGTTGCACTGTAAATGGCGTGGTTTGGTTGGATCTTCATTTATTTCTAGGCTTGTGTTTGGTAGTAAATAGTGGGAGATCTTACCTATTTTTATACGATGGATAAGGTCTTGCTCTTGTTCTATGATGTCTAAAAAGAGCAAATCTGACAGGATGAGAACCAGAGTGTGAATAACGGTTCGGTAAGATCTTCTGTGCAAAGTCTCTTTGCAGCATGTTTAGCTGTTTTTGAATGATGGCTTTGATGAACTAGGCGCTCGCGCCGTAGGTGATTATAGGTTCAATTACCACAACGTAGATGGTTCTTATTATTTCTGAGATCAGGCCCCATGTAACCTTTGCCGCGCACGCCAGCCAGTCTTGTAGATATCGGCAGCTTTTCTGCATTGCACAGTGACGTAGGATTAAAAGGTCATATTCCTGTCAATTATTACTCCATGAAGTTTGATCTCCTTGACCAGTTGGATTTCTATACCTGCCCTTTTGTTTGGTTGGGGAATTTGGTGCAAAACTTAGTTTGTTGTGATTCCCCTTATAGCATTGCCGTTCTGAGCGCCTTATTGGCTTGTTACTCCAAGTTTCTGATGTTATGGCTCGCGAAGATGAGTACCACATCGTTTTCAATCGCCTGGCAGTACAGTTCCTTTTCATTTACCTGGTTTGGTGGTGGTGGACGCAACTTTTGGTCATATCCTTCTCCGACTTCTTTCTCGCAAAGTTTACCTTGATTTTACGGTCTCGAAGATATGAATTGACCAGTCTAAAGAGGTTTATTGGGCACTTGCAAACGGGATCGTGGAAGCTTGCACACGTGCAACCTGTGCCCAAGAAAGGCAGTCGGGCAGACCCTGCCAACCACAGGCAGGGACGGATCTGCTAAATATTAGCTAGCGACTTAAAATTCGATAGAAAATCGCGCCAAGAAGCTCATTGGCGAAACAGCGATTGTTGAGGGAAAGCTGCAAAGCCTTGAACATCGACAAAAAGTAGCTTGCTTGTCGGTATTCGGGGCACTAGACGTATGTTGGGATTTCACCCATATATCGTCGATGTACCTCCTTTTCGTATGTAGCGCTTCGCCTCCACTTTCTTAATGCAAACAGCCAAAGAGTGGAACTTCTTGCCGAACTATTCCCCGCTAAGTATAAATTAGACCTTTTCAAGGCAAGAGTGAATAGGCACTATCTATTACTATATTACCCAGGTAAGCATGCTCTACTAGCGTTCGCATCGTCACTTACCACCAGGTGAGATAGCGGACAAATGTTTGCCTATCTCCAATAAAATAAAAAGTTGTCAAACACTCTCTCAATATCCAAGGCGACTATTAATAAACTATTAAAAAACTCACTTCTTTTCTGTCTGATGATTTTGAATGTGGTCTATGAGGTCGCTTTAGACATCTTTGTTGCGGTATGTGGTATCCTACACTTAATAATAAAATAAATGTGCGTCTTGTTATCTATTAATAGGGTTTCATTCATTAAATTCACAATTTTAGTGAATTTTACCAGTTGTCATCATGCCTAATTCCCCTTTCTCTCTCAGTGCCGCCATCATATTCCAGAAAGGGATGAGGGTTGGGAGTCGGAGCCCGAAACGTAGTGGCAAAAAAACCACTACTTACGTTATTTGTGAGATAAAGCGTGACACTAAAAAAAACAAAGTAAAAACAACTTCTTTATAACTTAATCAATAAGTTGCTACGGCGTAGCAAGGTAAACAAACAACCGTGATCCCTGAAATACAGCATTAAATTTTGTCTTCATTAATATTTCTCACGTATAATGAGGAGCATTACCGGCACTCCTTTGAGGCCTTTTGCTTTTATATATAATAATTATAATTTATCAAAACATCTCAGGTAATATGATGTAATTACTTGTATAATATTTTGCCCTTTGTAAATATTTGATAAGAAAATGGAAAAACACTTGTTAAAGGTAAAACTATATCAAGAGTAAAGCCGTCGTGACACAGCGATACAACGCCAATCTTTGTGGTGTCGATCACACTTGAAGGAATGTATAATATTAATCAAAAAATAAAATATTGAACAGTGTATGTACGAAGAACGGAGTGTCTTAACACAAAATTTTCTCTACCTACTCTGGTGGATGCGAGATACAGCACGGAGCTACAAAAATATTAATAAAAAAATATTACAAGGCTCGATACCTGACTTGGAATAATATTTATATTAAGAGACTAGCAACCCGCTTGGGGCGTTGCCCACTTAAATCATAATTATATAATACTAATCTGAATTACTTCCGTGTTTTCAGCCAATTCAATATATTTTTTGTAGCAATTTTGCCCAATAAAGTACTTTAAACGTCAAATGCTAAATTATAATATTGAAAACCCCATTTAAATCTTTTTTAAGCCGTTTCTGAGATTAGTGTGCTGTGTGCACAAAAACACACACAGACAACGGTTGAAAAAATAATTGTTTTATATTACAAAGATAAATGACTACAATTATGGGGTTTCTCATATATATCTTCCATGTAAAGACAATGATAAGTTACAATTTTATTATACCTACGTAATTATTATATTGTATTATAGATGAATTTAATCTACTCACTGGGAAGTCTCAGTGTAAACAATTTGTATGTTATATTATCATAATTAAGATCTTTTTTATTTTCATAAAGTTTTCCAATATTTTCCACGTTTCATTTCTTTAGAAATATTATAAATATTTATTCAATTACAAATCGATGTTTTCTAATATTTATTTTCAATTATTTAAAACAAATATATGCCCGGCCCGGTATTATACTTTACAAAAAACATATTAAAAAATAGCACGATTAATGATATATAAATACAAAAAAAATATGTTCTACATTATTCCTATATACAAAGTACATAACAGATGGGCTCAGTATTATTTCAACAATAAAGTTAATGCTTACGTTAAAATTCATATATTCCAGTTAGGATTCCTAAGTAAACAAAGTTAAATTTGAGAAATACGCGTATCTATATATAGCGCTCAAAATAAACATATATAAAATGAATGGACCGGCTCGACCACTATCGATCAACTTAAGAGGCATTGCGTATTGAGTGGCGGAACTCAGCGCCGCATTTTGTTTTCCTTTTAGAACGAGGAAATGAAAATAATTAGTACCCCGAGTGGGAATAGAACCCAACCGTCGCGTTTACAGTAAGACGCAGTACCGTTGCGAAACAACGGCCTTAATTAGTTCTAAAAACATATTATTTTTACTTTCAAGTTGTTTTTGCCGATGGCAAGATAAAACGCGGCGTTGAATTCCGCAGGGCGCTTAACACGCACACTCCTAACAGTCATGTACAAATTATAGTCATCTGAGTCCCTATATATATATATAAAAGAAACATCTTACGTTCCTGCAAGAAACACGTTGCTCGGAGCGGAATCAAATATCTCATTTATTCAAAGTATATTTTCAGCAAGTGGAGGTCTCTATGGAAACGTGGCCCGCGGCGACGGCGGTGATTTTGTTACAGATTCCTTGTATTGTTAACTGATTTATAAGCAAAAGATTATAATTTTGACTTTCAAGACATAGAGGACAAAAAGAATATGTAATTTCATATGTTCCCCACTTTCCGCTGAATTCTGGAGGCACTGCATGTTGAGTGGCGGAATTCAACGCCGCACTTTGCCTCGGTACCAGAGCGAGGTAAAGAAAATAGTAAATATTTCATTTCCTCCAATGGGAAGCGAACCCACAACCTGTCGGGTTTACATTCACACGCTTTTGTTCCTGCGTCACGCCTCAATCTAAAAACTTATTATCTAACATGATTCTAAGGTAACCGTCATTATTTCGAAAGAATGATAATCATACCACACTTTGCAAAGGAAGCAGCGAAAACTTGATATCACTCCATTCTTCATTATCATAATCACCTATCTTATTCAAAAGGAGGCGGTCGAGGCGCAGTGGTACAAGCGTATGACTGCAGACGCGGCGGTTGTGGGCCATATTCCCATTCGGGGGTATGAAACATTTAATATTTTCATTTAATCGCACTGCTAACGCGGTAAGGCAAAGCGCGGCGTCAAGTTCAACGCAATGTGTCAAGCGGCAGAAAGTGACGAGCGACGTCGGAATGTCTTAACACTAGATTTCCTTTGTAATAAAAATACTTATATAAAATAACAAAAATACTTTTAGATTTTTTTTAACTACGCGCTTCACCCCTAGAGGGATAGCCAGACAGAACGGAGCGCTAAGTGTTACGGTCTCTGCGATCATTCTCTTCCACTATCATCATTCTCTTCTTACATGCCCTCCGAGGTGTTTTTTTTCCAGCATTATTGAATACTGTTCTAGTAAGTCAACCGAGACTTCTCTCTGCCCCTCACTTAAGTAACTACATATCCCTTTACTAGTGTACCTAAATGTTTTAATGAATAAAATTATCTTAAGACATAAATTACACACATCCCATATTTAATGTGAAGCATCCTAAATCTTATCCTAAGGAATAAGATTTAAGATGCCACTTTAACATGATCAAACGTCAAAACAGCACTTTTACAGCTGTCGTTGGCAAATCTCATTTTCAAGCAAAGCTTTTAACGTGTAAAGGTTCTTATAAATAAATAACCATATTTAGGCGTTTTTATATTTAGTAAGTAGTAGATAAAGCCATCATATTATCTTTCTTTTATTTTTTATAGCGGAATAAACAAAGTATTTACCTAGTGTAAAGACACTCCGTTCTCCACGCACCGCCCAATTGTCAAGACATTGGGTGTTGAGTGGCGCAACTTAATGCCGCATTTGTCCTGTCACCAGAGTGAACCCGAGTTAGAATAAACACCTACAATCGTCACGCTTACAGTCTGTGCCGACACGACTCTTCTCTTTGTAAAATATTGAGGTCGTCAGTATCTTAACAAATAGAAGTAATATTAGAAGTTAATTCTTATTTGAGCCCAGTTATACCGCAGGGGCTCAAGCGTGTGACTGTAAACGCGAGAGGTTATGGTTTCGGTTCCTACTCGAAGAAATGAAATATAAACGAAATAGGTAACGAGGCTAAGCGGGGCGTTGAGGTCCGCAGCTCAATACCTCCAATATTCGATGGAAAGTGGGGAACGGAAGTCTTAGTCTTTATGGGAACGGAGTGTCTTTTCACTAGGTTCCCTTTTACCTCCCGCATATAGTGGGGACTATATGCGGGATACAACGTAAAGCTAAAAAAATATTTTTTGCACAGAACATTTTCGCATATCGCCCACGTCAATACCATGCAAAAGATGGTATCTAAGTGAACACGATAGGCCTGCCATAGCCATATAGTTAAATACGTCGTAAAACCAGCCATTAATCATATGCGAAGAATGTCTGAGTTAATGCTGTCATTTGATATAATATATTCTATAAGTATCTACATAAAATGACAGCATAATGATACAATTAGGCATGTACTTAGTTAATATTTTTTTAATTGGGCGTCTTATTGTAA
Source organism: Heliconius hermathena (assembly GCA_013403705.1). Taxonomy (NCBI): domain Eukaryota; kingdom Metazoa; phylum Arthropoda; class Insecta; order Lepidoptera; family Nymphalidae; genus Heliconius; species Heliconius hermathena. Next base: position 373,355 of record JAAIXJ010000022.1, on the reverse strand, counting down.
ACGTAACTGCTGTGGGTTCGATTCCTACTTGGGAGAATAAATTAAGTTTACTTCCTCCCTCTCGTATCAAGTTGAGTTTCGCCACTCAACTTAGACGGAAAGTAGGGAACAAAGTGTCTTAAAACAAGGTCCCCGGATTTCCACTGCACTGCTTTGAATGTGAGACAGCGTGAAACTAAAACATACAATATCTGATAAAAAGAATCATTTCCGACTGCCGACTTATAACCTTAATATAATAATTAAATCAACTTCACGCTGTATCCCGCACACAGCAGGGTAGGCAGAGGGAACCTAGTGTTAAGACACTCCGTTACCCACTTTCCGCCGAATTCTGGAGGTATTGCGCCGCGCTGCGCAATACCTCATACTAAGTATATATATATATTGTATATATATA
>JAAIXJ010000022.1:353829-372586 GCA_013403705.1 Heliconius hermathena | reverse complement strand
ATATATATATATATATATATATATGTATATATATATATGTATATATATATATGTATATATATATATATATATATATATAAAACTCTTTCGTTACTAAACTACTAGATTTACAAAGTAAAAATGTAGCATGTGGATAAGGGAAGGATTGTAGACTATAGAGTGACAGTAAGAGGATTTTTCAAAATTTAACTGAAGAAAAAACGAGATTTTTCATTTTACGTCTAAAAGTCCTCATCTCACGTAGACTAAGTGTGTATATTATAATATAATACTAAAAAAATTAAGCCTCGAATTAAATAATTATACACGTATAAGTACTTTATTTATAAAAACGTTCATTCTGGAAACATACAGAAATATCGACCACCAATGACTTCACAGTGAACGCTTCATTTCTCATTCACATTCTTCGCACGACGTAATCGGACTGAAGTCCTTCGGAAGGGGCCGCGGCGTGTGATGGCTGAATTTCACAAAAAGAATTGCCCTTTTAAAGGCAAATCCCTTTATATCGTGAAACAATCCATTACGAGTGTTTTTCAGGCTTAGCTATTTTGAGATTTGTTTTATATTTTCTTACAATATGTTTATTTCTTTAGTTTATATTTGCTACAATACGATTATCGTAAAATTCTTTAGATGTAACTATTTCAATAATGTTAATATATGTGTTTTGTTATATCAACTATAGGTATAGTTTAGACACACTTTATTATATTTTCGAATATTATTTACACATATTGGCTCTAAACCAAAAAATATATTTATATTTCGTGCGTATATCTATTTCTATGTACTAAAATTTACGTGGTTTGAGTACGCGCTATTAAGGTAGGTTGTATTAGGTTCATTTACATAGGTATTCGTGGATTTTCTTTTTTGACTTGGTGTATCCCGCACACAGCAGAGTAGGCAGAGGGAACCTGGAAGCAATCTAGTGTAAAGAAGCTCCCCCATGGAGTTATTTCTGTTCCCCACTATTTGTTGAAATAGAAACTAAATTAAATGTGAAATAAATCTAAACATTTTTTTCGATTTTACTGTATACATACGTATATTGCAGAGTAGATAGAGAAAAGTTATTGTGAAAACACTCCGTTCTTTAATTTTCACCAGAATTCTAGACACTGTTGTTAAGTGGCAGAACTTACCGCCACACTTTGTCAACCAGAACGCGAAAATTAAAATTATTCCCAAATCCAAACAATCGAACCCACAACCACGCTTTTACAGTCAGACACTATTCCACTGCGGCACGAAAGCAACAAATAATAACTTTTTATTATATATAAATATTAAGACATCGTAGAGTCGTAATCATGTACGCTGTGTATAATATATGGTCTACTCTAAATAACAAATGATCACGAGATGAAAAATAAAATATTCTGTAAACTTCAATTCGTAGATCAGACCACGTATTTATTTTTTAGTACAAAAGATCTACATTTTCATATATCAAATGAATAACATATATTTTATTTTGTATACAAATATCATATATATATACTTAAATGGGAAAGTTTGTGAGGATAGGTGTTTGTTCCACTTTCACGCAGAAACTACTGAACGGATTTAGATGTAACTTTACAGTAATGTTTATCAGAATAAAACATAGTCCACAATTTGTGTAAAGATTTTGTATAATTATAACAATACGTATAAGTGGGCGAACCCGCGTTTGTGTCTACAGTATTATTATTATTATTTATTATTATTACGCACAGACAAAACTACTGGACTTAGAAAGTTGAAATTTGACATATAGGTAGGTTAGGCAGTTGGGGAGAGCACGAAGAGATGCGGGCGATGATTTATTTACTACATCGATCCATAGCCCAAAAATATTTTCGAAAATACACATTTTAATTTAGAATCGAACCCACAACCGTCGTTAGATCATCGTATGTCGTATAAAATCCCATTTACTATAATATACCTTTAAAAATGTTGTAAAAATAAAAAAAATTCTTAGTACAAGTATTAAAATCGTTATAAACCTTATCCAAGCTTTCTACAAACGAAGTCAACTGACACAGAAGCAGAAAATAAGATCATAAATTCAATTGAAAAGAATATATATTTCACAAGGCGAGCTTTCCATCCCCGGAGTATCATCGCGAGACTTGCTTATTTCGTTCTTAAAGAATTCAACGGGAAATAAATTGTAAGAATTTACAGCTCCAACTGAAACTTTTAAGAATTTGGTTGTCAATAATTTGATATAATGATCTTTATAGCCGACGGCGCCGCGAATAGGAGGGTAATGTATTTATTTTTATCAAATGTTATTTATATTATCAAATATATCTCATCCTATATCCGTTTAACATTATAAGACACACCCGTTCTCTACTTGCCGAGGAATTCTGGATGCATCGCATGTTGAGGCGGATCTCAACGCCGCTGATTTCAATGTAAATTGTAATGACAATTGCAATCAACCAAATAATACAGTGATATCATTTAAATATATCATATACGCAAAGCTATAATTACAAGCTAAATTTACACATGCAAATCTTCTCATTTGAATATAATGTAATGTTCTTAAAAATAGTCAATATCGCAAATATTAAATCAGCCTCACGCTGTATCCCGCACACAGCAGGGTAGGCAGAGGGAACCTAGTGTTAAGACACTTCGTTCCCCACTTTCTGCCGAATTCTGGAGGCATTGCGTATTGAGTGGCAGAACTCAACGCAGCGCTTAACCTCGACACCAGAGCGAAGAAATGGAAATATAAATTTAAGTAAATATTTCATCTCCTCGAGTGGGGATCGAACCCACAACCAGTCGATTTTACAGTCACACCTCGTGCCGCTGCGCCACGACCGGCCTCTATATCGCAAATAAATATATCGCAAATATATATGTAAATAATTTAATATTGTTATAAATAAAATTAAGTTTGATTATAAATTACATTTAAAGCATTTTCAATCAATTTATTAGCAAAACCAAGACTAAATTGTTATAAAACAAAATAAAAATATTACAAAACAAATGTTCTATATTCTCATATTAGCTAAAATTAACAAATATTTAATAAAATCTCTAAAAAATAAAAGATTTTCATGACATATTAAAAAGGATATTAAGTAAAATCTCAATAACTGCTAGCTACATCTAAAGTATAATATATACATATTACTTTTTCTTATTTCGTTGCTTCTTTTTATCAACTGCATTTTTGGCACCGTATTTTTGAACGTCCTCCACACGCTGGGCAGATATCTTCTGATCAGCCAAAGCCAACAATTGGTTGCGTCGGTGATATAAAGCATCTATAGCACGATGTTCACAAGAGTCTAATGCATCTGCCGCTTTCACCAATAATGCACACGCCTTAATTCCCTCTGGGGCTGCATATTGACCTCCCTCGTTAAAAAGTTTTATTTGCAAGGTAAATTTCACATTAGAAATTCTCGCTTCTTGTATTTTTTGTTCGATAACTTTCTTATAGGTTTCTATAGCAGCATTAAGAGACTCTTCAAAAAGTTTTCGATGTCTCGCCAAGCGCTGTGAGTAACTCATCATTTTTAGCCTTTTGATCTCAGGATCTACTGTTTCTTGATTTAATAAGCTGTCTATATTAGACTGGATACTGTCGATCCAATAACAAAAGGGATATAATTTTGGTGAGTCCAAAGCAAGAAAATTTGATGCTTCCAATGGTAAATCATTGACAAGGTTAGATATAGCATCTAAATGTGTGATTAATTGTACATCATGTGACTGTAATTCAGCCAGGCGTGTTTCATATGCCGCTTTTAAGCGCTCTTCTCGAACACTGTAAGACAGGTTTTTTAAAGAAAAACGAACATTTACTTTTGAGCTTATTTTATTGACGAATTTCTGTGAATTATCAGTTATTCTTTCAGCAATTTTATCTAATTTGTTACTAAGAGATTCTAAAAATATATTTTTCCATTTGCTTAGCCGTTGTTTTTGCTCTTGTGCTTTTGCAACAGTTTCTTGTAATGGTTTTATAACAGACGAAATCTCGTCTATTTGACTAGTCTCATGATTTGAAGAAGTCTCACCTATGTTACTAGTAGATTCAAGATTTGCTAAGTGTTCTGAATCGGTGACCGTTTTTGGATATTTATCTAAGCAGTAGTAACACTCGGAAAGTAGTAAATTTACCATAATCGATGTCATGTCCACGAATTCTTCTATTTTATTAAGTTCAAGTTTCCTATGTTGAAATAATAATTCTGAAACCTTCTTCACTAGGATATTAGAAGAATCAAACTGATACTTTAGTTTATCTACATCAGATGCACTGCACACATGTTCTAAAGCTATATTGATATTGATTTCATTTGTAAGTTCTGTTGCATCATGAACTCCTTGTAAATCTTCTAATCCAGCTAATACTAATGTTTGTCCAAGACTAAAACGTTTCACGTGATTACGCCAAATATTGTTAATGTCAAAAAGCATAGTAAATATGTCTTGAAGGCAATTTTTCAAAGATGTTAAACTTGTTTGTATATTACTTAGAAAAGAGTCTATATTGGAGCCAATATTTTTATTAATAAAATTAAGTAATTGGTTACAAATATCTGTAAAAGACTGAAAAGTTTGTTTTACATCGTCGCCATTGCTAAAAAATGAAATTTCGCTAAATAATCTTTTCTTTTTTTTAATACTTTCAAATAAATTTTCTAGCAAATTCGAGTAAGTATTAAGTAATATGGCATAGACATCGTTGTACGCATCAATCAATTGGGACGTAATTTTGTTAATGTCATCAGTAGTATCTTGTTCTATTGGACCAATAGTTTCTATATTTTGAGAAGGTTCACTTTGTACCTTGAAATACATCTCGTTTAAAATCGAAATTACATGAATTTCATTTTCATTAAGTTGCATACATAATTGCGTCTCTAATTCTATAAAAGCTCGCAGATTACTAAGTAATTGTTGATTAATTTCGAAAATACTTTCGTCGAAATCGTGAAGCAAATCTTTCGGAGATTTGTGTCCTACAGCCATAAGACGTTGGAAATAAAACTTTATAGCATCCCTTAAGCCACCTGCTCGTTGCTTCTCTAACATAAAGGCTTCTTGCTTGAATTGCACTAAATCTTGAATTCGTCTAGAAGATAAAGTATAAATTTGCTGAATTGCCACGTTTTTGTTGTCCTGTGGAGGAGAATATTCGTGCGGAGAACAATTTCTCGCAACACATACCATATCTCTTTGATTTTGACGTATCTCTGACAACAGACACTCGGAAATCATATGTACCTTGTTGTTAATATCAGTATTGATGAATTCCGTTTTCTCTTTGAAATGTTTCAAAGTAGTATGATATTCGATTTCATTTTTTTTAAGAAAGTTTCTTAAAGTTTGTCCAGAATGTCTCGGCACCCATTCGGTAGGCAGGGACGATATGGCCACAAAATCGTCAGCACAACCTGGGACTGACACCAATGGATCTTTAGGTACTTTTCCGCAAATGCATTTACTATTTTTTGTATTCATATTATAGTTCTGAGCAATGTTACATAAAATACACAATCAACGTCTGTCAATTGACAGTGTCAAAAATATTTTATTTAACACAAAAAGTTTTAACATAATATTTTATATAAAAAGATAAAATGAAAATATACAGTACAGTATTTGTAAGAAAATAATAACTATACCGAAATATATTTTTTCTCTTGAACTTGAACTTTTAAATTATATTTAATATGAATAAAAGGTTCAAGTAAAATTCTAGAAATATTATAATATACTAGTGGGCGCGCGCGGCTTCGCCCGCTTTTTTGGACACTTAGGGGTGAATTCTAAAAAAACCACGAAACGGGTGTTCAATAAAATATTTTTAACAGTCTGAACTAATTTTTTTATAAAAACCGGTGGTGACTTAAAAATTTTTCCATACAAACTTTCAACCCCTTATTTGCACTCTTAGGGGGTGAATTCTAAAAAACCATGAAACACGTGTTCAATGAAATGTTTTTAAGAGTCTGAATTTCAAATTTTATAAAAATCGGTGCCGATTTAAAAAAAAATCCATACAAACTTTCAACCCCTATTTCATCCCTTTAGGGTTAAAATTTTTCAAAATCCCTTCTTAGTGGATGTCCAGAATATGAAAATAAACATCTGCCCAAATTTCACGTTTCTACCATCAGCGGTTACGGCTCTGCGTGCGTCTTACCTCAGTCAGTCAGCACAAGTCCTTTTATATATATAGATTTAATTTATTCGCTATTTGCCAATATTTGTTAGGTAACAAGAAGAAGTTTGTATCTATGACTATCGCTATTAAAGTAGGTGCTTATAATATACCGTTTTGGAGATGATACCAACGACGCTATAAACTGTTAATATGTACATACTTCAATCATTTTTATTACCATTCAAGGTAAAATCAATACAGTGAAATGGTTGCCTGAAAGTGAAACAGAAATATGAACCTATAAGCAATTTCAAGTAATAAACATTCAAGTTCAACTACTATGAATTTTGTTTTATCACATGTGTTCTCGTAATGTACACAACATTACGAGATTGAGAAAATAAAATATTATACCTATAATATTATTGGTGAAGAACAATGTGCGATACTAGGCTCTCGCTGTTTACGATGTTTTGCAGGAACGCCCATGTAGCTGAGCAGAAAACACAGTTTTTTGTCTGTTTCCCGTAAAATCAAACCAAAAAATAGGTATATCACTAAATTTCTATACTTAAATAAACTGGTTAATTGCAAAATATTTGTATTGGAAATAGCACCAGTTTCGGCTGGTTTACTTCTATATAAGCATTATAAATTTCTTAGCGTCACGCTGTATCCCGCATATAGCTAGGTAGGCAAATGGAGGATTAATCTGTTCCCTACTTTCGGCTTCATAATCGAGATATTGCGTATTGAGGAAGGAAATGTGAATTAATCATTTTCCCGAGTGGAAATCGAACCCACAAAGATCGCGTTATTATTCTGACGCCAGCATTATACCTAATAATATAACAAAATATTATAATAATATGTATTTTGAAAGTAATCCGTAGTCAGTAGCAACCGACAATGTGAGAAACATTTATTAAAATTACGTAGCGCGCTCAAGGTTTATATTACGATGAGAAATGTAACAATACCTTGACAACTTAAAACGCGAAATGAAATATTTGTGAAGTTATTTGCATCACATCAATTTTATTACATAATTTTTATTCGTTGAGGCCAGTCGTGGCGCAGCGGCACGAGGTGTGACTGTAAAACCGACTGGTTGTGGGTTCGATCCCCACTCGAGGAGATGAAATATTTACTTAAATTTATATTTCCATTTCTTCGCTCTGGTGTCGAGGTTGAGCGCGGCGTTGAGTTCTGCCACTCAACACGCAATGCCTCCAGAATTCGGCAGAAAGTGGTGAACGGAGTGTTTTAACACTAGGTTCCCTCTGCCTACCCTGCTGTGTGTGGGATACAGCGTGACGCTGATTTTTATTTTTTAATTTTTATTCGCATCAATTTTAATGCTTAGCTTACGTACATATTACAAAATTCATACAATAACTTACCCTAACCCTTGAACCCTTTTTAAACAAACACAAATGTTAGCGTTAAATTAATAGGTTGAAAATAAAAATAGCTTAATTAGATATATTTTATATTTTTTTAGCGAGATACCTCGCGCAAATAGTAGACGGTTATGATTGCGAACGCGATGGTTGTGAGTTCGATTCCCACTCGGGGAAATGATTATTTATATTGAATTATTTTCATTTCCTCGCCCTGATAAATAAAGCGCGTCGATAAGCAATGGAAATTGGAAGTAGAGTAGGTACAATGTCTTAACACTAGATATAGAATATTATAAAAAGGAAGCAATATTAACTGAAGAGGAGGAAAAGTTTAAATTAAATAGTTGTAATATACGAGTATATATCATTATTTTCTTGGAAATGTCGATATTTTGTTTTTTAAACATTCGAATGGCATAAAAATATACGAATACATAACGACAAACAGATCTAGCAGGTGTATAAACTAAGCGGACGACATGACATAAGGCTATAAATAAATAACGAAAGATATTCATATTTTCAAGGAAAACTGTTAACAAACCAAAACTGGCAAGTTTGTTTGATGACTCAACTTCAAGGAGTCCCCAAGTTCCACTACGTTTATCAAAGCAAGCATCTACTCGTAAGTAAGCTAAAACTCAATAGAAACAAATCTAACTTGGTTTAGTCGGAATTTCTCAGGATATCGATATACAACGTACACTGTACATATTATATTTACAATGTACATCAATTCATTAAATATTGCTATATAGCTATTATATTAATCTAAATCGAATTCAGTTACTTAGATTTTATTATATATTTACAAAGTTTCACAGTTACAAATAAATTGGCCTAATAAAACCATATTAAAAAGGAGTACGAATTGGGGTTACACTTCAGCGAAAACACACAAGTAACCAATTATTATTAGTTTCTAATTAAAAAAATATATGTATGTGTGCTGTTTTATTGTAGGCTACATGAAAACCTAGTGTTGAAACACTTCCGTTCTCCATTTTCTGCCGGAGTCTTGAAGCATTGTGTGTCGAGTGGCAGAATTCGATGCCTCGCTTTGCCTCGTTACCAGAGCGAAGAAATGAAATATCAAACACTTCATTCCGACGAGCGCAATACGAACTTACAGCCGTCGCGTTTACAGCCACACGCTTGTGCCCCTGTGCCATGCCGGCGTCCTCTTTTACTAAATATACATTAATATTTTATGTAAGTACCTATTCACATAATTGGGTCATTCTAATGTAAGCGAAATCTCACATTCCAAACACCATTCCACTCTAAGTGGGTCTTGTTGCTTTATTTAAAACGACTTCAAAGGTCCGTACCGTAGCTTTAAGTATTCAACATTAACGACCTAAGGCCGGTGTGCCCTCCCCCGCAAGTTATTTAGAGTAATGTTTCCAACAGTTATTATTAATATAAAGTAATCATTTCAGTCCAGCGCAGTGGCACAGCATCTGGTTGTACGACGCGACGGTTGTGAGCTCGATTCCCTCAGGTTAGAAGACAAAGCGCGACGTTAACTCAACACGCAATATCTCGAAAAATGGACGGCGCTGGGAGAACGGAGTATCTTAACACTATGTTCCCTCTGCCTACTCTGCTATATACGGAATACACCGTGAATACACCGCAAAAATGGCATCTTCAAAACTTGTCAATTATTATTAATTATTTAAGAAATTTCGATGATTTTATTATAAAAAAATGGGTTCTTCTCAAATCCAGGAAGTTTCTTAGAAAAAACTGATCATTCTTAAAATGTATTAATACACACAAATAAAAATTATATTTGTATAATTTTTGATACAACACGTTAAATCGACATATGATATTTAAATCCACACTCATTTCATTGAATGAAAAAATTATAGGTTGATATACTATCAAGTATCGACTGTTACAATATATTCATAAATTAATTAATAACTTTCGTGTTATTAGAGCAATTTAACATTTTAAAAACAAATAAAAAAATATTTGAAGAATTCAAATAGCTAAACGAGAATCGATCCTTGGGTTGGCCACCCAAAGTGGTAAGTGGTTAAAAAAAAGCAAAAACATTTTTTTTCATTCATAACTAATATTATATATGTATATTTTCAAAATACAAATTGAATATTGCGCGTTGGTCCCTCAAGCCGGCCCAGAACTCCCATACCACAACTGCTTTACGACGTCGACGTTATTTATTAAAAAAAAAATCAGTTTCACGCTGTATCCTGCAAGCAGGCAGAGGGAACCTAGTGTTAAGACACTCCGTTCCCCACTTTTTGCCGAATTCTGGAGGCATTGCTTGTTCACGTCCACGACTGGCCTCGACTTATTTATTATATACTTAATATGTAAACAACAACATTAATAGCGGACCCCTACTGTTTAAAACAAGCATTTGGAAATTTAACTAAAACTTTCGAAATATTGGGGTATTAAACTCCAAGTACGGTTTACTTTGTAACATATGAGCTCGTTAGTGGTCAGTGGCAAATGTCAAGTTACTTATAACATAATTTCTCGGCATCAATTCGTAGTGAGGATTTTTATAGAGGTCCTAGTAGCTGAAAACACAATGTTTGTGTGGGTTTGAATGCCACTCGAGGGAACAAGTTATTTTCAAAAATCAAAGTCCGAACGATCGCCTCTATTCTGGTAAATAGTGTTACAGAAAATCCCGCAAGACTTTTCGTGGATGAGGCCCTAATGAACCATTTTGGGGCAATCGTAATGGCGGCCATATTAACAAAGGCCAAGACACTAATACTTATCGGGGACATAAATCAACTACCCTTTATCGACAGATTAAACCTCTTCCAAATGCACTATATCGGCCCAAACCTCGTGACGACCATCAGTCAAGAGCTAGCGAGATCATATAGATGTCCAATGGATGTGACATACGCGCTCAACGAAGTTTATAACGGAATCTACTCAGCCCGACAGATAACTCGCTCCTTGAGAAAATCGCGATATACGGGTGCTTCCATCCCTATAGATTCCCCCAATACTCTGTACCTGGTCCATACACAAGCAGAAAAAGCGGACCTAACCAGGAAAGGATACGGAAAGGGGGGAAACTCACGCACCCTGACCATCAACGAATCTCAGGGACTTACATACGAGTTAGTAGTAATCATCCAAACTAAGGCCATTAAAAACGCCCTACACGACAGCATATCACATGCAATCGTCGCCTTAACAAGGCATACAAAAGGATGCATCTACTACACTGACGCCGAAGAAGACGCTATCGGCAGGTTCATTCGCCGGGCAAATGAAGGTTCCGTGACTGATATAGTGGAACACAACATTAAAATGGCTATTTCCTATAGAGATGAGGAGGCAATAGATATATTACGGAAACAACTAACTGTGCCGCAATCAATATAATCAACGGCCAAAAACTCGGACTTGACAAAAGGAACTCGGATTTGACAAAAGCAGACCATTCAAGATATTAACGTCCACTTCACATTTTTAAAAGGAAAAAAATAACATTTTTAAAAATAAATTAAGAACAAAAAAGGCACGGACAACAAAAGTCTGTGGCGCAAAACAATTCAAGTATAAAAAAAAAAAAACACTTTTTTACAAAACGTATAAAAAATTGAAAGTACCGAAAATTGAAATTTCTGCTACCCAAAGATAATAACTAAGAATTATCGTCTGGCAAGAAAGAATGCTATTTATTAAATATTTCTATATTATAGAAATATCTTAATTGAAAATGGAGATTTTATTAGCACTAGGTGCCCTGTATTTCATAGTGTTATTCACACACAAAAAAGAAATTGAAACTTAATAAGTGCTTATGACTTAATTTGCAAAAATACTTGTTTTTATACGTTTCCTAATATATTTGTTCTAACAGGAACATTTAATTTAACAACCATTTCAATCAAAAAACAGCAGGTATAGAAATAAAAGGCAAATTCATCAAGAACAACCTTAGAAAGGAAGTCTAAGTTAGTAATTAGTCAAGTGTCAAGAAGCAAGGAAAGGTATGTAGATATAATGCAGATATTGCGCTCCCCAAAGTAATTCTACGGCCTCAGTAAATCTACCCTAATCTATCTCGGGCGGACGGAATTTTATTAAATAGTTTCTGGCTTCAATTTATATGAGAATGTTGATGATATCTGCAGCTACGCTTTGGTCTTACTTTTATACTAGCGGTCCGCTTGCGACTTCGTCCGCTTGAAGTTATATAACTCTTTTATTATTAATTCAATTGAAATAAAACAAACACTAAATGTTAAGGATAGATCACCAAAAAGGATAGACCAACAAAATACAATAGTGAAAACTGTATTTAAATCGGTTATGTCATTTCTGAACGTGCACAAACGCACAGACAAACCGAGAAACAGACAAACATTTTAAAAATCATTGTTTTGGATTCTTTCATGAAGAAAAATATTATTGGGGGCAATTCCCAATAATATTTTTTCTCGTGTACAGGCAGCGGAAAATTACAACTTTAAATACAAATGGGAGTATATCGTTTCATTTTCGTTTAACCGGTCAGTTTCTGCAAGGAACAGCGTTGCCTGGATATTAAAAAAATCTCTTTCCTTCTATCACCAATAATAGAATAAATAGGTATTAAGTGTATTTATTATCTTTTTAGAAAAATACCTGAAATCGTAACCGTTCTTGTTATATTACGACTTACTATACTATTATTACTATGGTTAACAACATCGACAATCTTATATACCTATGTTTCAGCCTACATACATATGTTTCAGCCTAACTGAAAAGAACCTCTTTTTTGTTCGAAACAAGTATTTATCGTCCATAAAACAGTATAGGAGTTTGTTAAAGCCTTGTAATGCTACCCAATGTTTTCCTGAGCAAAAAACAACAGAAAACACAAAATGTAAAAATTATTTAAAAAAGGAATTCCACGCTTTTTTTGGCCTAGACAGAGGCAACCTAGTGTTAAGATACTCAGTTTTCCACTTTTCGGCCAATTTTCGGGATATTGCGTGTTGAATGGTGGAACTCAAGGTCACACTGCCTTCTTACGAGAGCGGAAAAATTAAAATAGTTTATTTCCCGAAATAGGAACGAAACCCGCAACTGTCACTGTAATAAACAAAGTACCAAAAATACTAATATTCAAAATCATATCTTTATTTATTTTATAAAAAAAAAGTTACCGTCATTTTCCAATTCATGAAAATTATATTTTCAGTAGCCTTAAATGAATTTGTAGAGATCTGAAAGAAAGTTCAGTCATCTTAAAATATATTACTGAATATTTAATACTAGGACTCGCTGGTGCTAATGCTCGTTCGACTTTTGATGTATTACAATATCAAATATATTTCCCGTATTCCGGACAAGAGAGGGTAGGTAGAGTTATTGTCAAAACACTCCGTCCGTCATTTCGTGTTAAGTGCCGGAACTCAATGCCGCATTTTATCTTATAAGACCGGAGAAATAAAAATAATTAATTTCATTGGAGCCCATCGCGCAGTTACCAGTTGGGTTACCGATTGAACCACGATGCTTATTTGTTTTTTTTAACTTCACGGTATATCCCGCACTTTTCGAATTGAACGAACAATTTCTACGTTCAATAAAGAGTTGAGTAAAAGGCAATATGAAGTCAATAAGTAAGTAGGTCAACTTAGAGGGTGAGTTGTTAAATCTAGTAGCACAATATGTATGGCATGCATCTTTGACCTTTCAACATAACCTTTGAGCCTTATCCTACAGTAATAAACTACCCGGTTTTGCTTTAACATGTAACGTTAAATTACAAAATGGAAATGGGCGGCCGCGCCATGGAGCAATGGGACAGTGTTTGTTTAAATTATTTTCAATTCCTCTGGTAACAAGACAAAACGCGGCGTTGTGTTCCGCCACTCAATATGCAATGTCTGAAAAACCAGGTAAGCCTTTTTATTATAAAAAACATATATAATACTCGCCGTTTCTCTTAATTACTTCCCGAGTTCTTTTTATATTTGTGTTAGAAAAAAAATATAATAAAAAAATATACAACAGCTAAATGGGTGAAAGTCTCCAAAGACTTTTATATTTTATTTTTCAAATTATTATCTGAAGCTTGTTTTCATTTTTAATAGTCTGAAACGGTCGCGGCGCAGGGGTTGTAGGTTCGATTCTCACACGAAAATAAAAAAATATTTTTTTATAAGTCAATCTCGATATCTTACTTATCATCCCCTTTTTTATTATAAGTTATAATAATAATAAATAATGATAATTGTGTATACTAATCATATTTCTTGTTTAAACAACTGTTGAACAATATTAAAGGATAAATTAATTAAAATTCATGCAGTAAAGGGTTAATGAAGATACGAAAATAAACTGGACGATGACTTTACACTTTTAACTGAAGAGTTCGTTAGTATCTAGTTTCATGGTTTTTCGATTCAAAAAGTTATGTATTTTTCATTTTTGGTCTTTTAGAGGTAGAATTTCCAAAAAGCCTTTTTTCACTAAAAAACTTAATGTACCTATTATACATAAAGTAAAGTGTATACATTGCTGTATTATGCCTTTGAATTATATCAAAGGAAAATATTTTCTGTATAACATTTTTGAGTAAATGAACCTTCTCACGAAGAACGATTATATTGTTAAGAGTCGATCAATACTTCGGCTAAAATATAAATCGGCTCGTTTAAGCCGCGTACGTGTCACCTGATGGGTGATCACTGCCGTCCACGACTCCCTGTAACACCTGAGGAGCTACAGGTGCTTTGCCGGCCTTTAAGGTGGAGATAGACGCACTTTTTGAAGGTACCCAGTTCGTATCGACCTGGAAACACTGCCGCAGATAAGCCATTCCACAGTTGAGTGGCGCGTGGAAGGAATTTCCTACGAAACCCTACGAAACGAAACCCTACCCTACTTCCTACGGTGTGGAAGATACTTGAGTTTGTGAAGTATGGTGCGGTTAGAAAATTCGGCGGCAGGTAACAGGTCAAACAGTTCTCCAGAACACTCTCCATGATAAATGTGGTAGAGAACGCACAGCAAAAAGACGCCTTTACGCAAAGCCAATATGTCAAGCCCTGCACAGATCATTATGTCCCCAACGATTCGAACAGATCTATGTTGTATGCGCTCAAATGGGTCAAGCTGATATTGGGGTGCATCAGCCCAGAGATGAGAACAGTACTCCATACCAGAGCTATTATATAAAAAAGAGTAAAAATAAATGAAGTAAACTCCCTCGAGTGGAAATTGAACCCACAACCATCGATTTACATTCGCACGGTTGTGCAATATATAATCTTTACAATTGAAACCTTTAATTAAATCCATGAAATGTTCAGTTTGTAATAAATAAAAGAATAAAGAACTCCAATACAAGTTGAACCCAAGCGAGCAAATAACTGGAAATTTATTAGATTGAAAGCCGATATTATCTATAAGGAATTTCATTAGAAGATATTAAAAACGAGTTTATATTAAAACATATTTCACAGGAATAAACGAAAAAAATATTAATATATAATAACATTTTATTACGAGGAAATATGCTACGTACTATATACACTAGTTATGCAGAAAATTGTCGCCTGGTTCGAGATGTTATAAGAGAAATAATAGAATTCATACAACCAGGCATACGAAAAAAGTTTTTTCATTGGTAAGCGGAATAACCGTCGGCTATGGAAACGGACCTAAGGCCATATAGTTTGTTCCGTCTTAGTTTATGGCGTTCTGAGATTGTCAGTTGAGCACAAATCACTTAGATTGTACTGTAAAAAAGAGATAATGTAAACACAATAAAAATATGCATAGTTAAAAAAAGATCTAATTAAAATACGGCCTTCACCTATAAAATAAAAACAATGATTTTAAAGATTATTGTCCGTCTGTTTGTCTGTGCGTTTGTGCAAGAAATTATTACGCAACTATTGATTGTCTTAAAGTACACTTAAAAAACCGGCAAATTATTTATAAATCAATTCCAAAAATAAAATATTTTTTGTGGTAATTGTCTGTCTGTCTGTAATTGTCAATAGACGATAATGTATTTATCAGAAACGAAGGAAAGGAATTGCAAGGATTATATCAATGTGCACTTAATTTCGGTTAGAACTCTGAACTATTGCAATTTATAAAAAGCCATAATTTTAACTTTACGTGTATGATTTAGAAATAATAATAAGAATTTCTTTAACGATAAGTGTCAACAACTGCAGTGGCGAAAGATCTTTTCCAGTCCAAGGAATGGAATAACTTAACCTAAAGCCATCGCTTGTACTAATAAGGTACCTACCGCCGACTGTGTCAAAATAAAAAGTTTTGTATATATTTTAACGTCAGTATGACGCAAGGGAGTTCAGCTACGAGTCAAAAGCAAAACGAAATTAAATTGGAATAGCATCGTATATTGCAATATGAACGACTAACTGAAATTAATTAGACACCGCCATAGCTCAATCAGGGTGTTATCACAGTATTATTATATAAATTTTATTCACGAGGAATAATTATATTTGTGTTCTTATTAAAAAGTTAATAAATAAATAATTAAGATGTAAGACAGATTATAGAGATTACTGTATTTTTTACAATGTGCTTGGAAGTATTGTGTTTAGTATTTAGTTATATAAACTATTATATAAATAGAATGATTTGGACACAATCGTAGCGAAAATTGGGGTTTGCCACAATAACAATCAATGTAATCTGGATTATATTGCACAATAGAAGTTTACTATCACAGTAACACACGCGACCCGGCCGTGATACGCTGTTGTGCCTCAATTGGAAAGTAGGTACTATCTATTGAACATTTACAGCAAATAGGATAGGACCAAAAATATTGATTACATAAATTTATATTTTTTTTAACTTCACCTGTATCCGCAAAAAGTAAGGCAGGCAGAGGGAACCTCGTGTTAACACCCTCGGTCCCCCACAAGCAAAGGGCGGCATTGAGTTCCGTCACTCAATAAGCAGTGTCTCGAATTCCAAGAAAGCGGAGAATGGAGTGCCATGACAGGCTCTCTGACTATCCTGCTATATGCAGCTTTGCTTTATGCATGCTACATAAAGCGTTACACTTAAAAATATATATAATTAAGTTACGAAAAATCGTAGACTTTTCTTCTACTCAATATCTTTCTAGATAGATTTATCGAATCAAGTTAAATAATATAAAGTTCGTTCATTTATTTCACCATCCAAGACACCCGGGTTCGACTCCTGCTACGTTAAAATTTTTATAAGTTTAAAAAAACCTTCTTTAGTCTGGAATAGCATTTTTATTAGCCACACAAAAATGTAAGAAATATTTAATTTAAAGTAGACAACAGCGTTTCATTCAAGTGAACTATAATGGAAAATGTAGAAGCTTAAAACAATAGAGTACCTCCCATGCCTAATTGCTTTCTCAATTATAAAGTCTATATTGCGTTAAAGGATAATATAATTTTAATAAAGCAAAGATGAAAGCAGGATTCACTATTTTTGTTTTATATATTTTATGTACATAAACAGGGTGCTGTTGAATAGCCCTAGTCCACAATAAGTCTATTATAAACGTCCTAATTCACATTGATTTTATTTTAAGGAGCTTGGAGCTGTCTCCCATATATAGCAGAGAAAGCAGAGGAAACCTGGAAAGCTAGTGTTATGACACTCTGTTCCTTTTAAGGCACTTCCGTTTTCCACTTTCCCCTCAATACTGGACGTATAGTGGCCTCAATACCGGGCTTTGCCTTGAAGGAGGAAATCGACGCCGCCCTTTGCATACCACAAAATGAAACCATTAAATTAAAAATATCCAAAGAATTTATAATGGTTAAAATATTTTATTTTATAAAATTAGGTTTTTTTTTAAATAAAGTTTCAAAGAATGATAATAAAACGTAAAGTTATTAGAGGAAAAGAAATACGCAAAAACTACAAGAAAGCCTCTGTTAAAAATACACTTTTAAAAGAATATGAAACAAATTTTCTAATCCAATAATTATCTCTCTCCTTCAAAATATTGTACCAGGATCACAGCGAGATGACGATATTTATAACTCCTACTAATATTATAAATGTGAAAGTTTGTGAGGTTGGATGTTTGTTCCACTTTCACGCATAAATTACTGAACGAATTTAGATGAAACTGCTAACTACGACTAAAAGTAATATAACTTATAGAATAACACAGAGGCTATAATTAATATTAAGATTTTGTATAATATGGCTATAATATAAGAATACTTAAGTAGGTAAGAGTAAGTAAGGCTTACAAAGATAAGCTTTACTGAAGTGTGGTGGAAAACATAAACAAAATATGAAAACTTGGAATAGCTATACACAATGTTTTTGTCAGCACCAATTTAAATGAAACCAGTTTTAATTACTCTATAAAAGCCTAATACAATTTTTTTCTTTTTTCAAAAATTAAAGTGTTTTTTCAAACAAAATAAATAATAAAATTATCGTTGTAAAATAAAACGCCATTTGTCAGACCTAGAACCTATCAAAGGGAAACCGCCGCATTCTGAAATCGAGTCATAGGTATTGGCGGCAAAGTTCAAAGTTGTTTAACCTTTAGTGGTATTTTTTGTAGTAGTATATGTTTACGTTATTGTATCTATGCGTAATGCGTCACACAAAATACAGGATGGATAAACATCAAGAAGAAAAAAAAATCCCATGTCTAAACTATTGGGGTATCTAGATTAAATTCTTTAGCATATACTTAATAATAATAATAATAATAATAATAATAAAGCCTTTTATTTCCATATTTCAAGTTACAATACAAATGTCGTTAGTGAGTTAGGATAAACGTATAAGTAATTGTTATAGTGGTGTTAGTATTAATGTTAGTAGTATTAGTGGTTAGTGAGTTTTGAAATATGGACCCCATTTTGGGTGAAGGCCTCCTCCAGTCTTCTCCAGGAATCTCTGTCCTTACTTAGTTTTAGCCAGTCTTTCCCAGCTATCTGTGTTATATCATCAGCCCACCTTCTCTTCGGTCTACCAATGTTTCTTTTTCCACTTGGGCCTTTCCATCGTGTGGTCTGTATTGTCCATCTTTTATCTGTGTATCGTGAGATGTGGCCAGCCCACCTCCATTTTAGTGTGAGTGCATGTTTAAGCGCGTCAGTGATTTTTGTCTTTTGTCTGATATGTTCATTTTTATTTTTTTGTATTTTTCTAATTTTTAGCATGCTTCTTTCCATGGCCTGTCTCTTATACACAT
>JAAIXJ010000022.1:136789-353631 GCA_013403705.1 Heliconius hermathena | reverse complement strand
GAGACAGTCGTTGTATAGTCCGTCTGGACCAGGGCTCTTTCCATCTTTTAATCTTTTAATTTGTTCGTAAACTTCTGAATATTCAATTGGTGTTATATTTTCAAAACCACTATAATTGTTGGTTTGTATTTCGTTATCACTACAACTTCTTTTGCGGTATAATTTCTTGTAGAAGTTAGTTGCATGTTCTATAACATCTGTCCTTGAATTCGTTGTGACTGAGTTTTGTACGAGTTCCTGTATCCATAATTTGTGCGTAGACAGCTCTTTGTAGGCTCTTTTGGGACTTCTAAATTTATTGATGTTCCTGGTAATTACTTCCTGTCTATGGTTATGATAGTCTTTCCTAATAGATCTATATGTTTTTTTATATATTATACTAAGTTCTGCTTTCATTTTTCTTGTTTTCTGCTTGGTATGGATTAATTCAGTGCGTCTGTTGATTAATTGTATTGTATGTCCAGTGAGAATCTTATGTTCTTTTACTTGATCTACGTCTTTCAATTGTAGGCTCGCTGATATGTTCTTTTCTATGAAGTTATAGTAGGATTGAGTGTCGGCTAGGTTGAAATGTTTAGTTCCTAGATTTGTTTCTAAGTTTTTAGCATATACTTATAGTTATGTAATTAAACATATATTTAATGTGTAAAATTGTTAAATATACATACATAAGCACTCGCTTAACACCTTAGTAAGTTATCTAAGTAAAATTTTGTAAAATAATGTAAAATTAAAATAACATTTTCTTATTATAGGTATTAATTTAAATATTGTTTACATACAGTAAACAATAATGTAATTAATATATATGATAAGAAATTTAGACATAATAATAAAGTGAAAAAGGGTACGGACGGATTAAATTCTTTAGGTATGGGTTTAAAATATTTTATCCTATATGCTGCTGTTCCCGTAAAAGGACCGTTGACGCTTCCACTCTTAAGAATCATGATGCATCGGTAAAGCAGTAGATAGTCTCGACACTTAATTTTTTTTATCATGTATTTTGCGTAAACGCCGGTAGGCAGAGAAAATTTTGTGTTAGGACACTCTGTTTGCACCTCTCAATTTTGGAAAAATTGCATGTTGAGTTGAGTTCAACACCGCAATTTTGAAGCCTTATATCGTATGAACTAAGAAAAAATTATGTAACTAAATACTAAACGTTTAGGACATTCGTAACGTTCACGGTCTGATTGTGCCCACCACTGATCTGAATCTAAAGGACCCGTGGTCCTCATTTAAGATATTACTTTGATTATTTTTCTTATTTCTCTGAACATAATCTAAAATGGTCGTCGAAAATAACTTCCTTTGCGACAAAAAGCGAAAATCCATCAAAATAATATGAAATAACTAGAGGGCGCGCGCGGCTTCGCCCGCTTATTAGGAATGAATTCTAAAAAAACCACGAAACACGTGTTCAATAAAATATTTTTAAAAGTCTGAATTTAAATTTTTATAAAAATCGGTGGCAATTTAAAGATTTTTCCATATAAATTTTCAACCCCTTATTTGAACCCTTAGGGGTGAATTCTTAAAAACCATGAAACACGTGTTCAATGAAATATTTGTAAGAGTCTGAATTTCAAATTTTATAAAAATTGGTACACATTAAAATTTTTTTCCATACAAACTTTCAACCCCTATTTCATCCCTTTAGGGTTAAAATTTTTCAAATTCCCTTCTTAGTGGATGTCCAGAATATGAAAACAAACATCTGCCCAAGTTGCACGTTTCTACCATCAGCGGTTACGGCTCTGCGTGCGTCTTACCTCAGTCAGTCAGCACAAGTCCTTTTATATATATATAGATACCACTCCCAGTAGTAAGCTACATTGAATATCATAAGCATTATCTTTCCAGTAGTGTAGGGAATATGAACCGCAAAATTATGCTTAGCCCATTCATATTTCATTCTGTAGAGATATTGTTTACAATTTAACTGACACTATAATTTCTTAAAATGTTTGTGCAATAAAAGCAAAAAGGTCAAAACACACAATTACAATGGGACTCTTCGTTCACGGAAAACAGATAACGGAATTGAACATCACTATTAATTTAGGCACACTTTTGAGATACACTTTGAAGAATTATCTCATAATATTCTCTGGAAATAATTGAATTACAATTATATGTTTAGGCAGGAAAGAAAATATTTAGAAACGTGTGAAAACTTTAACATAGCGGGACTCGATCCCGCAACTTTTGGAAATTATTCAAGAGCTCATGCCAATATACGACACCTACTTTTGTTAAAAAAATTAAAGAATTTGTTGCAATAATAAAATAAGTATATATATTATATATATAAAATAAGTTTCTTTTTTTAGCACAGCAGGGAAGGCAGGGGTACCATGGGTACTTGGTGTTAAGATACTCCGTCCCCATTAAGACACTTCCGTCCCCCACTTTCTTTAGTGGAAGGTTTTCCGCCGAATTCTGGAGGAATTACGTATTGACTGGCGTAACTTAAGACCGCGCCTTGCCTCCTAACCAGAGCGAAGAAATAAAAATGTTACATATTTCATTCCCTCAAGTCGACTCTCCTGAAATACAATTTACCGAAATATTATCAGGATATTATTCAATGTTACCAGTGGTATACAAGTAATGTCAAAGCACAAGCGTACTAAGCTTCTGGGACTCAAAGTTTGTACTTACTTTGTATTCATGTCAGTATCACGGTTTGTTGCCGATACATTAGGGGGATTGTGTGTAACAACAAAGCAACTCTAATGGGGCCGGCTGTAAGCTATACACATCGATTGTGTGTGACAATAGCTTTAATGTTGTACAAACAGATGGGAGTATCTAATAGACAGGTGTTAATTACATGTATAATGTATTTGTTATACAAGTGTCAAAGAAAATTACCAAAGGCACTTAGACAGAAATACTATTTAAATCAAATTAAATAAATCAGCCTCACGCTGTATCCCGCATAAAGCTAGATAAAGTTAAGACAATCTGTTCCCCACTTTCCTCCTAATTTTTCGGGACATTGCGTGTTGAGTGACGGAATTCAACACCGGGCTTTTGCCAGAGTGAGGAAATGAAAAAAAAATAATAAATAAAAATAAATTTGTCCGAGTGGGGATAGATCCCACAGCTGTAGCGTTACAGGTACACCCTTGTCCCCCGCCACGCCACGCTATTTAAATGTCGAGTAATATGTCTAACACTAACTTCGAAAAAATTCTTACAAATTCTTACATTCTTACAAAAAATAATTTGAAACCATGACAAAAATAAAAAATAATAATCAAGAAGTGTAACCAAATATTCTCATCAAGGAACAACGTATAAAATTATCTTTAAAAAATTTAAAAAAAATTAGCTTCACGCTGTATCCCGCACACAGCAGGGTAGGCAGAGGGAACCTAGTGTTAAGACACTCCGTTCCCCATTTTCTGCCGAATTCTGGAGGCATTGCGTGTTGAGTGGCAGAACTCGACACCAGAGCGAAGAAATGGAAATATAAATTTAAGTAAATATTTCATCTCCTCGAGTGGGGATCGAACCTACAACCGGTCGGTTTTGCAGTCACACCTCGTGCCGCTGCACCACGGCCGGCCTCGAAATTATCTTTAAAACAATATAATACGTGCATCAGTGAACATTATCTACACAATAATAAGAGATAGCTAAGAAACACTACATTTCAATTGTTACTAAAATCAAAAATATAACATAGTTGATTAAGGTGAGACTTATGCAAAATTAATTAAACATTTAATTGTGGATGCTTCTAAGACCCTCAGTTACAAAGTTATTTATAAAATTTGGCGTAGTAGGCGTTATGTTACTAAAAAACAAAAATATTTTATTTCCCAAATCACACAAATAATATTTGGTTGGTAGACGACCCCAGAAAGTAATTATTATACTTGTGTTGGGTGTCGTACCTACTACTATAGAATAGTCTATTATTATTCATCTATCTTTTCTATTATATAAAAAAAAAATTAAGAGCTATCGTAAAAGTTGTGCAAGTTATCTATAGCCGACTTCTATAGTGACCAAGTGATGGTCTACAACAGACTTGGCTAACATTATTATTTTAAACCTAAATTAAAAATTAAATTTAGATAATAATTATATATTGATTAATAATTATTATACTTGTGTTAGGTGCCGTAACTCCTACTATATTATAGAATAGTCTATTATTATTCATCTATCTTTTCTATTATATAAAAAAAATTAAGTGCTATCGTAAAAGTTGTGCAAGTTATCTATAGCCGACTTCTATAGTGACCAAGTGATGGTCTACAACAGACTTGGCTAACATTATTATTTTAAGCCTAAATTTAAGCCTTATCCAAAGTATGATTTTTTTAGCTTCACTTCACTTCATTACAGGCAGAGTCTAGTGTTAAGACAATTCAGTCTCCATTAAGAGACTCCATTCCCTACTTTCTGCTGAATTCTGTAGGTGTTGCGTGCTATGGCGGAACTCAACGCCGCATTTTGTTATTTTTATTGGAGTGGGAATTGAAGTCACAACTGTCGCGGTTCAATTACACCCTAGTGCCCCTGTGTTACGACGGCCCGAAAATGGTGGAACTCAAGGTCACGCTCGAAAGCAGAGTGGAGAAATAAAAAAATAATTCAGGTAAAAATATTTAAAACGTGTAAAAAAATTTAAGTAATATACATTTTCACTAAGCATTTTAAATAAAAGGCGGTAACAAATGCTATTTCTAACTTTATATAAAATAAAAATTTGTAACTAAATGACTAGCACAAGGTTGACTTGTCAAGCGGAACTTCCGAAAGTTTCGTAACTGTCACTTTTGCCCCAAAGTGTTCAAATAAGCTGACATTTAGAGTGGTATTTCAGTTTCAGTTACATATTTTTATTATTTAAAGGGTATTTTTACGGTCGCTTAATTGTCTAAACAATGTGCAGATAACCTTAAGAGTTACTGAAAAAAATATTCGAATAGCTTAAAAAATCAGTTTCACGCTGTATCCCGCACACAGCAGGGTAGGCAGAGGGAACCTAGTGTTAAGACACTCCGTTCCCCACTTTCTGCCGAATTCTGGAGGCATTGCGTGTTGAGTGGCAGAACTCAACGCCGCGCTTAGCCTCCACACCAGAGCGAAGAAATGGAAACATAAATTTAAGTAAATATTTCATTTCCTCGAGTGGGGATCGAACCCACAACCAGCCGGTTTTACAGTCGCACTTCGTGCCGCTGCGCCACGACTGGATATTCGAATAGAATCTTTATATTTTCGAATAGGTAAGTATATCTTAATTTTTTTACAGTCAAACATAGAAAAAGAAATGTAATGATCTCTACTCAACAATACTCGAGCTACGATTTACAATTTCAGAATTCGGGGGAAAATGTGGAACGGAAGTATCTCAAAGGGAACGGAGTGTCTTAACACTAGTTGACACGATGTTTACTTAAGACGGCTGGCCTCAGATATATATATTTACAATTTATAACGGTATTTAAAAATACACATTGTTATTTTTAAATACCGTTGCCATGCTCTCGTTACAATACGCCAGATAATGCCTCGTTAACCTTTTAAAGCTCCAACGTACCTGAAACAAAATGAACATACCATTAGGTCGGTCAAGAATGCTTTGATAGAAAGCTTTCGCTTTCCTTTACAAATACACTTCGCGTTATAAAACGTAATATACGATAATTATTTATTTTGAATTGAATAGAAGCCGTCGTAGCGCAGGGGGACTAAGGTGTGAATGTTCGATCCCCACTTGAGGGAATGAATTATTATCTATTAGATATTTTCATTTCTTCACTTGGTGCCACAAGGCAAAAACCCGCCGTTGAGTTCCACCACTCGGCTCTCGCCATCGTGGTGTAGCGGTACAGCGCCTGATTGTAAACGCGACGGTTATGGGTTGATTTCCCACTCGAGTAGAGAAGTGGCCAGTTACTATTTTTGTACTGATTGTCATAGTTCTTAAGTCCAATGCAAAATCAAGAAATACACGCATATTTATACTAAAAACTATTGCAGTAAACAGCATCATTTAAATCCACAAGTGTTATCTCTAAATGAGCAGAAAATAAGAAGAAAACAATGACTTATAACTAGTAACTAAATTCATTCAGTCATTTTGAAATACTCAAGCGCAACAGATTAAGATGTTATGTTATGATATGATGATTCATCTTCATGCCCTAGACATGCTATCTCATAATCTGACGATTATCTGAAGAGACTTGCCTAATCTGAATTTTTTTTTAACGTAATCGGCTTGTCGAATTCGTCAGATTATATATTTTTCGTAATTCTTAAATTATTCCCTTTAAAATAAAAAAAATAGCCACGCTTGAATTGAATGTTGAGATAACGTTTTTTTAGTCCACCCCCTTCTTTATGTCACCCTCAAATTGTCAGATGATAGTGGAGTATACATGATTTAGCATGTAACTCACTCACCTTAGCCTGATACGCTCGAGAATTGAGATTATATTGATGATCAATTGCTTTACTAATTTGATATTTTATCGTAGACCGTCGGCCAGATATATGGGGCTCATATTTAGTGGAAGTATTTAACCGAGCAACTCCCCAGTATATTAATTTGCCACGCTTTAGTAAGTCCCGAAATCCCCACTTGGGCTCCCTTTTATTAGGACTAAAGATATTTCCTTGAGTCAGTTCGAATTCATAACAATCAGATACTTTTTAAGTGTCCTGAAGGCGTCGGCTAGAATATTAATAACCTTATATTTTAGGGGCTTTCGTATTACAGCAGAACAGCATCGGACAATTAGCATGGTGTTGAGTTTTGCCACTTAACTAGTGATATTTAATTCCGGTCGCAACATGTTCCGTGAACGTAATACGCTGGACGACTGTTCCGGAACACTTTCAGTTCCATAAATAACTGTTGAGGAACAGGAATGAGTCATTCCAAGTACAAAATAAGAAAAAAATACGTTCATTTTCATTATATTTTTGCCAGCCAAACATACTAAGTTTCCTCTGCCTTCCCCGCTATATGCGGGATACAGCGTGAAAGTCATTCGTGTATTTATTTGATATGTTTGCATCGTGTGTTTCATCCATTATGATTGCTGTGTGTGCACTATGTACCCTTATATCAATACTAATCTGAAGCGTGACTAAAGCAGATTTCTAGTTGCGAAGTAATTTCGAACTATATTCGAATAAAGACTGGACGAGTAATAGATCTAGTGTAAACTTTCCAATTGAAGTTTATCGTGCAATCCTTTGGAAGGTTAGAGACAAATACATTTTTTATATTTTTAAAATGTTATTCCACACTTAAGAAAAAAAAAGTACTTTTTAGAAACAAAAATTTTAAATAATGTAGTGAAATTTAAACCTGCGCCTCCTGATGTTAGGCATGCTACACTTGGTTTTTTATACGTTTTCTAGGACTAGTCTTTGCTCGGTGGATACAAGACTATTATGGGTTGGGGTTGGCGCCATCCGGCCCTCCCTATTCCTATGCCCATACTCAATCGCTCGTGGGAATTATAGTTCCTTTCCACAACGACCGTGTGAACGGTCAAACGCTGTTCTACTGCGCCACGTTGGCTTCTTACTTAGATATTAAAAAAAACATATGCTTCAAAATTACTGTTCCTTGGTAAAGTTGACTTGGAAATCTGAGCACAGATTTTTTTTGATTTTGTAGGTTCAGTAGCAGATAAAGCACAGGGATTCTGTTTCCATTAAGACACTTCCATTTCCTACTTTTCCGCCTAATCTCTGAAATTTACAAAAGTAATTTAATTTTTTATATACAGGGTGGAAGTGTCAGCACCACATTAAATGAAACCACAGCTTTAACTACTCTATAAAAGCCTAATATAATTCAGAAAAAAATAAATTCCCAAAAATGAAAAAGTTTTTTTTTCAAACAAAATAAATAATAAAATTGTCATTTTAAAACAAAACGCCATTTGTAAGGATGACGCACGCACACATAAACCTATCAAAGGAACACCGCCGCACACGCCTCATTTCGAAATCGAGTCGTATGTATTGGCGATAAAGTTCAAAGTTGTTTAACCTTTAGTAGTATTTTTGTAGTAGTAAGTATTTATGTTATTGGGATCTCTACGTAATCGCGTCACACAAAATACAGGTATGGATAAAAATCGTGAAATGAAAAAAAAATCCTACGTCCAAACTGTTGAGGCATCTTGATTAATTTCTTTAGATATAGGTTTGAAATATTTTACCCTATATGCTGTTTCCGTAAATGGAGTGCTGCCTCTTCCACCCTGTATATTGTACACAAATAATATTCAACAAAGGAAGTACAGAAGTAACAGTCAAAGCATTTACTAAATTTAGTATCAGAAATCTCAAGCTTTTTAAAACTTTGTCAAATTATAGCGACATTTTTCCCTTCGCGAAGTTCAAAAGTTTGTGTTAATAACGAATATCATAAAAAAGAACTTTGAAATATTATTTCGTGTAACGAAATCCCTCATTGAGACAATTCTTTTGGAAAAAGAGAAAAAAGTAAATTTGTAAAGAGACTATTGTATAACACTTAACTACTTTATATATAGTGTACTACGACTTATAGTGAAAAAAACATCAAATAAATGTTACATGATGTAACTCAATTATATTTAGAATATTAATTACTATTGAGTTACTTTCGAGAGTGCTTTTCACCATTTGGCCAGAGTACATCGCCGGTTTCCAAGTGGCACAGGTTCGATTCTCGCAATTTTGTAATTTTTATACGGCAGTCAATATTTTGTATAGGAAAAGGTATTAAGAGGTGAGTGTATAATTGGACATATCTAACTGTAAACACTAATCATTGCAATATTGTTTTTTTTTTAGCCTCAATCTGCTGTAATCCGAGCATAGCAGCGTAGGTATATTATATTAATGTTTAGAATACAAATTTACAAGACAAAAGCTCTTATTTTTTTTTCTATAATAAATAAAAACTTAATCTTATTCTTAAATAAATACTATCCATCACAATTACAAGAAGGCATCGAAGATTTATTACATTGCACTCTCCATTCGAGAGAACTAATAATGAAGATGGATTCCTTTGAGAGGTATGTTTGAATCGCAAATATTGAAGATCTGGATTCGGAATTAGAGTTGGATGTAGATAAATAGCTTCGTGTGATGCAAAAGGTTTTAAGTTAATATTTGGGTTTCTTACTGTGGAACAGTGTGTCTTATTTTATTTATATTATTGTGGAACACTAGGTTCTTTTGCTTACTCTGCTGTATGTGGAACGTACTTATAATAATATATAGTTTAATAAAACTAAAAAACACGCTTTTCAATACTAAGTGCTACAAGTGCTATAAAATGTGCTCGGAGCTATACATTATATAGCGCCTAAACTAGAGTTAGTATATTAAAGGGCATGTATGAAGAGGTTCATGACAATGGGCGTGGCAAAAGAGGTATGTAGAAACAGTAGCGTTTGGCTCTCCGTTCTCTCTGACTAGCATAAACCACTAGGCATAAAGCGTGAACCTAAGTTAAATTAGTAATTAAATATAAACTATATTACCTAGTTATAAATATGTGTAATGCAGTAATGAGTTATTAACTATATTACTGTATTGTCACTTAAATTCCACATAACTGCTAATTTTCATAATACAATTATTCTAATTGCCTCAAATTCAGTTCTTTAAATTTTATTAATAGGTCGGGGCAAAAGTATTTTCGTATTTTGAATGTATTATTGGTAATCAAACCTCTTTTGCTATACTGAATGTAACTGGCTGGTTTTATTACCATTAAATGTGGCATTTTAAAGATGCATTAAATAAAAAAAAACTGATTCCCGCCATTTTTCAATTGTTTTTCAAGCAAGCAAAATGAATGTATTATATGTGACGAAAAAATTCGATACATTTTAAAATGTTATTATGAAAAAGATAAAAATGCGACGAACTCCGCGAATACAATTTGTGCGGTTTATGGACCTAATGCGGAATCAATAAGAGTAGCACAAATGTGATTCAAGCGTTTCAAGTTTGGAAATTTTTGTGTGAAAGATGAGATTCGCTCTGGACGCCCTGTCACAGATAAAATCAGTGCCATCTTTGAGAAAGTGGAGCAAGATCAACATATTAGTAGCTACGACATTGCTGAACAAGGAATTGTTGATCATAAAAAAGTTTTACGTCATTTACGAAAGTCTGGGTACGAGAAAAAAAACTTGACATTTGAGTACCACATGATCTCACTGAGAGAAACCTAATGCAACGTGTTTCCATTTGCGATTTTTTGTTGAAACGTAAGAATTCTGAAACTTTCTTAAACAGTTGATTACGAGTGATGAAAAATGGGTGACTTACGATAAGAATGTGCGAAAAAGCTTTTGAACGAAGTAGGGACGAGCCCTACAGACCGTGGCAAAGCCCGAGAGTCGGAACGAAGTTATGTTATGTGTATGGTAGGACTGGAAATAAATCGTCCACTCGCATCGCTTTTGCCACCGAGTAAAATAATCGATTCTGGCCTCTACTCTCAACAACTGATGAAATTTAAAAAAAGCTATTGAGAAAAACCGGCCGGACCTGGTGAATAGGAAGGGCGTAGTGTTCCAACATGACAACGCCAGACCGCGCTCATCTATAGCTACGCAGCAAAAATTGAGAGTGCTTGGCTGGGATGTGTTGATGCATCTTTCGTACAGCCCTGACCTTGCTCCATCAGATTTCCACCTGTTTCGGTCATTGCAGAACTCTTTAGAAAGCTAACCTCAAAAGAACACTGAACACTATCTGTCAGATTTTTTTAATCAAAAATCTCAAAATTTCTACAGGAATGGGATTATGGCACTACTACACACTATCGATGACTTGTTGTCATCTTATGGATGGCAACAAGTCATCGATCAAAACGGCACATACATATTATAAATAAATAAAAAATATACCTAAAAAAATATTTTACTTTGAATGAACAATACAAAAATACTGCCCCGACCTTTTACATAATTATCACTACGAGTCGACCTGATAAAAAATAATTAAGAAGTAATGTTTGAATGTGTACAGAATACAGATTAGGTAAAACATTTTGCTGGCTAATTGCTTTTAATTTGTTTTAGGTTTACGTACGTTTTGTTTTGCATAAAGCGGGATAAACAGAACAGGTGTTAAGTTAAGAAACTCAACGGCACACTGTGTTTTAGTAGAGCGGAGAAATGGAAATCATTTTGTAATCATGCAAAGCACCTGTAGCTCCTCTGGTGTTGCACGGGGTCGTGGACGGCGGTAACCATTTACCATCAGGTGACCCGAACGCTCGTTTGCCTTGTCCTTTTCCATAAAAAAAAATCATTCCTCCGAATGGGGCTTAAAACCGATCACTGGTGCAGTGAGACACTGTCAGATCCAATATTCATGAATTAATATTAACATATGAACACAGCATAGCTTGACACCGTCAATATACATAGTTAAATGGATGGAATCGGACTCTTGGTACGTAATTTGGTATTAGGGTCTGTGGTAATGGAGTATCCGACTCTATTTGCAAATTTACTATGTATGATGTTATACGATATTGATATAATACTAAACGGCTTCTTACCTCAATTTAATTAGAATTCAGTTGGTTAATTATTGATTATAGATAACAACTTGTTGTTGTTGTTTCCCGCGAGGCAGGGTAGGTATTGAGAATCTAGTGTCAAGACACTCCATTCTGCATTTTTCGTCAGAATTAGAGACATTGCCGGCTGAGTTCCAGATATTAACTCAGCTCTTTTTCAACAGAAGAGAAATGAAAATAATGAATTTTCTTGACAAATTGAACCATTTTTTTTAACTTGAGGTTTCAAACTTGAGACCAATACGGCTGGCTAACTTGCTTGCTTTTATTGTCCTATTATCCTTTACAGCGACACCTGCTGCGTAGGAAAGAGGGTACTTTGTGCCTAATAAAATACAAGCACTACATGTAAAATACTATATGCGAAAGATCGACATCTGGTTCATCTTTTTCTGTATGTCCTTCGACGAAGGTCTCCTCTTATCCTTTGCACCACGATTCCATTCTGGTCCAGCTATCTCTTTAAAATTGTCTTCCCAACGTGTAATTGGTCTACTTTTACGCGGGTACCATTCTGTTATTATAATTTGCTTATTAACCATTAAACGTGATTAAAATATTCAATATTATTTCAATATAACTTCTATTTTTTAATAAAAGTAAATATTATAACATCCATACATAGAAAGTATTTATAGATTAATCTTTGTATCGACACTTCAAAGGTATTATTTTGTGTATTTCTAGGTTAAAAGCTTTCTTTCAGTGGGAAGAGCTTACTCAGACGTGTTTGGTTACGGGCCATGTATACTGAATGAAAGGTCGCAGTAAAGCTGGATTATCTCACGTAGTTAAGGGAAAGAGGCCTACGTCACGTTGGTATAATATATTTTTAATAATGTATTGTTTACTACATACACTATTTAACTCAACACGCAATACCTCCAGAATTCCGCATAAAATGGGGAACGGAATGTCTTAACACTAGGCCTCTGCCTACCCTGCTGTGTGCGGGATACAACGGAAGGCTATTTTTTTAACAGACACTATTTTAACTATTTCTCATTTAAATAAGTATTCTTCTAATATGTAGCAACATCTCTTTTTTATCGTAAAGAATCTCCCGACTGTTTTCCATGCAACGTAATATTGACGTGCGTTATTTAGTGCCCAACGCAAATTAGTGCTCAACTGGCACGCCAAAATCAGAGCACAGAACAGAAATATAGATGTTACATATATTCATACCTATATTATTTAATCATAATTAAATATTTTAATAAAAAAATAATTTCGTCTGTTACATCCATCGTTTCTAATACTTTATTTTCATACATGTTTTTACTCAAATTTGCGTAAGAAAATTTATAAATATTTTTGTTTTGGATAGTGCCTTGTCGAGGAAAGACATAGGTTATATTACATCAAGATATTGGTTTTCGAAGTATAATTCATGTCTCATACACAACAAATAGTTATTTCTATTTGAGTATGCGAGAGAAGCCGCAGGTGAAACTTACTAATACCTATAATTTTAAAGTACAAATATTTTAACTTTACGCGAGTTACCTCACTTCGTCAATAACATACTCGCATGATATAATCCATAGAAAATTCCAACAAACTAACTCAATTTCTGTGGGTTTAAATTAATTGTAAAACTTCTGGGTTTGGATCGAAACTTTTGATATTCATTATACTTTCCACAAAAAACATTTGCGACGAATCAAAGATCAACAATGCTTATATAAAAAAATACGTAAATATTTTTGGATTTTATTAAAGTTCATTTCAATTTCTCATCTCTATTTTTCTGTTCCTCTTTTGAATCATAAAACGGATTCTTATTACAATAAAAAATATATGATATCCTTTTTTGCTTCTCTACACTGTACTTTGTTTATTAACTTTGTATTTTTTGCTCATTAGATAAATTATATCCGAAATGTGCTGTTTTTTGTGAATTTTAGTATGTGTGGTTTTTTGTCTAATTGCAGTATGTTTTAATTCATTATTCGTATATTAATAAAATACAAATAAATATAAGTTAAGAGAAAAAGTAAATGAAGAAGCAAATATTATATAATAGGAAATTGTAAAGAAAAGAAGAAAAAATATATTGAGAAAGTCCAGATTCTTCACCAAACGTTTCTATAAAAGAAAAATAAAGTATCTACAGCTTATCCATCGCATTGTCATTTATAGAGAAACGTTATATTCGTATTTCAAAGAAAACCTACGCTTACAATTACTACGACCTAAACACGACCGCAACGGCCTCGATGTCACAGTAAAATATATCCACGTGGAATATATTGTATAAATTTAGATATTAACATTAACATTTGTAGCTTTTTTTATTTTTTAGCTTCACGCTATATCCCGTACATAGCAAGGTAGGCAGACCGAATCTGCGAACCTAGTGTTAAAACACTCCGTTCTCATTAAGACACTTCCATTTCTCACTTTCCTGCAATTTTTTCGACACATTGCGGTTGAATGGCGGAACTCAAGGAAAGGAGAAGAAGCTCGAAGGGGAAAGAGGCGAGGAAATGAAAATATTCAATATTTCATTTCCTGGAGTGGGATCGAACTCGAAATCTAATATTTATTATATTTATGTATAATTAATTAACTTGTTTTTACCCACGGCTTCGATTCCGTGATCAAAGAGAAATAATAACTAAGACTTGTGTATGACACATGACCGAGGTAACTCTGACCGCAAATATAGTGAGTTGCATAGAAACGAAGACTGTGATATAATATAGCTTATAGAGTACTTCAATAAATGAACTATCTGACACAAAGAAAATATTTCAGTTTGATTAGTTTCTGAGACTAGATCGTTCTACCAAACAAACTATTCACTTTTATTAGTAGATATAGATAGTATAGATTCTGAAAACCCATGTTATGATGTAAAAATATAAATACTTCTTTTCAAAATTGTAACGTAACAGTGTAGAAAATGTATGTATATGTAATCTCTAAGAATGATTTTTAAAAATATCTAATTGTATTATCATATCTCACACCTAGATCTAAAGCAAGTTAACTAAAAAGTGGCGTTGAGTTCTGCCACTCAACAAACGAAAATTCGGCGGAAAATGGGGAACGGAGGTGACTTAAAGAGAATGGAGAGTTTGAAGTTTGACTCTAGGTTCTCAAGTTCCTGCTGCTTCCCGGGTACTGTGCTATGTGCGGGATACAACATAAGGCTAAAAAAAAGAAACAAGTGCCAGCGAGAAGAGTTAGACTACCATTTGGAAAAACATATCGTCTAAAATATGAACATATAAATGATATATCACGGCAACAACTATTTGATGCCCTTTGGGGGCTCGGTAGCCTAGGAAAGCAAACAGTATTTATAGTACGACATTCACAATAAATAAAGGCTAAATATCGGTACTCAAGTACATAAGATCTTAGAACTCTTTACTTTTATTTTGATTTTAATGTTATGCAAGTCATTTTTCACTTCTACTTTCGACCTATAATTCAAAAATGGCATCTTTTAATGTACCTAACCCTAATGTTAATCACAGATCACACTAAGATTTGAAGTAGTTATAAATACTACATAATAATGTTGGCCCATCAAAAGAAATTCAGCGTAAAACTCAATTCACCAATAAAGACTCAATTCAAAATAATTATACAAATATTCATGCTTTGTTCAACAATAGGTAACCAAGTAATCTAATTTTCAACCAAAAAAGTACTAAAATATATAATTACTACAATTTGTTTATTTTTATTTTTTTTTTTATGGAAAAGACAAGGCAAACGAGCGTTCGGGTCACCTGATGGTAAGTGATTACAGGTGCGTTGCCGGCCTTTAAGGTGGGTTGGGCGCCGGAGCCCGGCATTACCTGATGCGAAAGGTAGGGGCATAAAGCCACTACTTAACGCCGGTTTTAAATGCCGAGGATGGTAATGATCCAGTCGAGTCTGCCCATACGTGTTGCCATTGCTGGCGACGTGAGTCTACCACACGTACTTTAGTCGCCTCTTACGACACCACCAGTACCAGGATTATCCTTTACTAGGCCGGGATCACACAGCAAAAAAGCACAGCAATTTTAACATCGTACAATTTGTTTACTTTATTAAATCGGTGTAGAAAATGTCTGTAATGCACATGGACACAGTTATCAGTTTTTCGCCTCTCCTGCAAAAGGTGATTTGATTTTTTTGAGTTTACTCTGTTTAGATTTAAATGTCAGATATAACAAATCAAGAACAGATATCTATATCTTCTTACCAGATGTCCTATATTTGGTTGGTACTTGGTTGGTTGTCCATAAAAAAATCTTTATCTTTCATTAATGAAAGGGCAGGGCTAGTGGAGTAAAATAAACAAAATAAATACCTATATAAAAATCTACGCATAAAGTCTTACAATCCAAAGAAATAACTTTTTAAGTTTACGTATGTACATACACAAAGCTTTGTATGAATACTTCAAGAAAACTCGAGGGTGTCTAATTGGACTACAGCGCACTCGTGTCGCAATTAACCGTTTTATAGCGAAACAAAGTGAATAAGCCTCTTATATAACGCTTTGCAACGTTGGTTTCTTTGGTTAGAAACTTTATTTAAACATAGATGAAAAATCTATTTATTATATATAGATAAGCTACTTTCGTGATACCTACGTATGTATATATAGGGTTATAGGTAAATACCCGATCGGTTCCCGGGGTTTTTACTATAACACATTGCGATTTTTACCATGAAACACTGAACTTTTACATGACGAACGAAAAGTTTTCCTTTTAAGGATTCCGTACCTTTTAAAAACAAGGAACCCTTATAAGATCACTTTCTGTCTATCTGTCTCGTTGTCTGTCAAGAGACTTATCTCAGGATTGCTTGGAGATATCGAGTTTAAATTCAAATCATATAGACAGATCTACGTTCTCATAATTTTCTGACAAAAAGCCTATTTCTACATCTACTTAAAAAAAGATATGATCGTTTATATCGCAAAAAACTCGTATTTCGACACTATAAAGAAAATCAAAATTAATACGGGACTTTCAGTTCCTCATAGAATTACGAAACTTGGCAGCTATCATCTACAGATAGTATTAATTCAGGAAAAAATCTGAACACTATACATTTGTGGTCCAATCATAAAATAGAATAGCCTAAAAAGAGGAGCAAAATTTGGTATTAAAGCCGCTAGTTCAAGTGAGGTATCAGATAAAAGGGCTCTGGCTAAGCTAAGCTTGTATTTCAGACAAAGCTCGAGATCTCCAATTTTTGTACGGAACCCTCGATGAGCGAGACCGACTCGCGCTTGTCTGCTTTTTTATTACGATATTAATTCATAAAGATATTAAAATAGACTTATTTATGTGAACAAACATGTAATTCCATCACACAATAATTACCTACATACTACGTACAATATACGTACATATACGTTTTATAGAACACAAAATGTCCAAATATGTTTGTTTAGTTCCATTGGTTGGTTTGCTGGGTGTAGCCGAATTGTGTCAACTCAAAAAATATTTCCATTCACGGAAATGTACCACGAGTAGTGTATGAAGTAAGCGAACTTCAAAACGAATATAATACTAATCTATACTAATATTATAAAGCCGAAGAGTTTGATTAGTCGAACGTGCTAATCTCTCTAATCTATATCTCTCTCTCTCTATCTCTCTAATCTTAGAAACTCTTGGATTGTCTTTTTGTCAGGATAGTCCATTTATTAAATTATTATATATATAATATTTAAAAATTAAATTAGCTTCACGCTGTATCCCGCACACAGCAGGGTAGGCAGAGGGAACCTAGTGTTAAGACACTTCGTTCCCCACTTTCTGCCGAATTTGGGAGGTATTGCGTGTTGAGTGGCAGAACTCAACGCCGCGCTTGCCTCGACACCAGAACGAAGAAATGGAAATATAAATCGAACCCACAAACAGTCGGTTTTACAGTCACACTTCGTGCCGCTGCGCTACGACAGACCTCCATGGTAGTCCATTTATTGAGGAATGATATTGGCTTTATTACAATAACATTAATCGGTTCATTTCACACATTATTTACACATATTAAGATAATCTGCGATCGAACGGCAAGCGAGTGAACTCAATAAAAGCTAGTACTTTATGTGATGAGTGGTAGGTATTGCAGTGAATGATATTGTTTATAGCACGATATTAATTTTAGATGTGGGTTGATTAAGATACGTTAAAGTATGTTAATGACCAAGCAAAATATCTCAATTTTGGACAGAAAGTAGAGAACGGAGTGTCTTGACACTAAGTTCTTTCCCTGCTATATACGACTATGATCTGGCAGAGGCAAAAGCACAAGATTGAGTGGTGATAAAGGAACTTGACTCTTGCCACATCAGATAATAAGATAAATAAAATAACTATAAATTTTCACTTTTCGATTTTTTTATTTAGTTCTATTGTAATCTACTAGTTTAATTTTCACTTCGTGCCTTTCATAAGTCCCTATAGGCTTTGATTACGCCGCGAATTTTATATAAAATGCAACAAACCGATGCATACATGGATGGTCCCTGGATAAAATATGTAGGTACGCAAATGTTTCTATTGCTCTTTTGAACTACTAAGATCAGAGGACATGTATGAACAGGTTGATGACAGTTGACGAAGCGAAAGAGGTATGTAAAGACCCGTTTGGCGCTCCCGTCTCTCTGACTACCCCGCTAGACCCCTAGCGGGGTACTCACAGCGTGAAGCTAGTAAAAACTTGAAAACAATAACCACTAAGATTTTAATTAAATGTTTTAATTAAATGTTTCAAAATTAAAAAAATACTCATATTTGCTTTTTTTAAACGTGTATATAATCGAAAATTACACTTGTAAGTTTAAAACAGCAATAAAGGAAATATGTAATTTTTCACTGTCGATACTTTATCTAGTGACCGTCGACATGCTCGTATCTTTTGATTAAGATTGACTTAGAAGCCTGCTCCAAAATTCTTAGTAGATTTGAATATTTTATATTAATTTCCGCTTCACACCTCCACGCAATCTCGAGATAAACTTTGACAGAAGGAGGACAAACTCCGAAAAGTGATCCGATAAGTGTTCCGTTTCTTCCTTTCGAGGTACGGAACCCTAAAAAATAACAAAACAGAAATAATAATTTAAAAAATTAAAGCACCCAGAAAGCAAAAGACAAAGATATATTTTGTTTGCTGGTTCCTATATACGTACATCTCAAACTTACTTGTTCCTTCAGTGGTCTTTTCTGCCGTTTCATCTAAAGACAATGAAAGCTAAAAGGATTCAATGAAACCTCACGGAGACTGGCTGAGAGGATTAGCGGTGAACTTCAGAATGAAATTATTTTAGCTGTAATTAATTAATTTGAGTCCAGTCGTGGCGCAGCGGCACGAGGTGTGACTGCAAAACCGACTGGTTGTGGGTTCGATCCCCACTCGAGGAGATGAAATATTTACTTAAATTTATATTTCCATTTCTTCGCTCTGGTGTCGAGGTTAAGCGCGGCGTTGAGTTCTGCCACTCAACACGCAATGCCTCCAGAATTCGGCCGAAAGTGGGGAACAGCGTGTCTTAACACTAGGTTCCCTCTGCCTACCCTGCTGTGTGCGGGATACAGCGTGAAGCTGATTTGATTTTAATTAATTTGATAGCCTTTTTTAAAGCAAAATGTTTATTTGTATTTAATACTTACAGAGCTCATTAGCTTTCTGAGTGCATGACCTAACTGATTGTACATTTTATACAATTTCATAATATAAAAAAACCGGTCAAGTGTGAGTCGGACTCGCCCACCGAGGCTTCCGTATTCCTATTTCAGGATTGTAGGTCAACGGGAAGTAAAATTTCAAAATTTAGCAACTTAAGTTTGCGGGTATTTGCACTTATTTTGTATAAAATGAACTACATTTCTTCGTTCTGGTGTTGAGACAAAGCGCGGCGTTGAGTTCCGCCACTCAACACTTCTTCGCTCTGGTGTTGAGACAAAGCGCGGCCTTGAGTTCCGCCACTCAACATACAATTGCTTCAAAATTCGGCAGAAATTGTGAAGAGTGCTTTAAGACTATGTTCACTCTGCCTACTCTGCTGAGCTGATTTGATTTTAAATGAATTAAAAATATAACTTTATAATGATTTTTTCTATGAAATACCTAAATACTTTCACTATTCGGAATTTTTCCTTTATTTGTGTTGTAAGTTAGGTTAGGTTAGCTGCTATTCGGGAATAATCGAAAAGCTAATAAAATATTTGAGAAAGAGTAGTAAAGTGAAAGAGATAATATCCATCTTCATTTCAAAAGATTTTATATAATCATAAAAAAAATTGTATATAAATTATTTGTAGTGCAGTTTGGCAAGGAAGAATGAATTATTCTCTTATCTTCGCGTTAGTAAAACCAAAGTTTAACGTTCAACATCTCGAATTCTTGCGGAAAGAGGTCTTTTTTTTTAGCTTAGTACTTTATTAGTTATAAACCCACCTACTCATTGATTTTTCAATCATTTTATTGTACTGCAACAAAATTTACATCAAGAATGACACGTTCTATTCGCGACAAATCAATTGTCACAAGACAAGAATACGAGGAAATAGGAACGGGAAATTGGAGTACCTAGGTAATAAGAAAATGGGTGTTTTAGAAATTATGTTACACTTTGTATTAATATTTAAAATCAGCTTCACGCTGCATCCCGCACACAGCAGGGTAGGCAGAGGGAACCCAGTGTTAAGACACTCCGTTCCCCACTTTCTGCCGAATTCTGGAGGCATTGCGTGTTGAGTGGCAGAACTCAACGCCGCGCTTAACCTCGACACCAGAGCGAAGAAATGGAAATATAAATTTAAGTAAATATTTCATCTCCTCGAATGGGGATCGAACCCACAACCAGTCGGTTTTACAGTCACACCTCGTGCCGCTGCGCCACGACTGGCCTCTGGACTGTATTAATATTTACTTTTTATTTTTGAATTTATTGCAAATAGTGTAGTATATGTAAAATGTTAAGAATTTTTTTATTAGCTTCACTCTGAATCCCGCACACAGAAAGGGTAGGAAAAGGGAACCTAGGACTCTAGTGTTAAGACACTCTGATCCCACTAAAACCCTTTTGTTCTCCACTATCCGCCGAATTCTCAAGGTATTGAGTATAGAGTGGCGAAACTCAACCCCAAAACTTTCCTGCGAGGGAATGAAAATATTAAATATTTCACACCCTCGAGTGGATATTGAACCCACAAACGTCGCAATTACAGTCGCACGCTTATGTTCCTGCGCCACGGCGACTTAAATAATAATAACTAATAGGAAATAGGCAAATTTTCCTATTAGTTGGTGGCGGATTCGGATTAAAATATAGCTGCTAGTTAATAGGTACAGCACTCGAGTAATGTCTTTAGATCAAACGGAAGTAAACAATTAAAGCTTTGTCAATGAAATTTGTTACTGTATACCAACTAGAACACATTGCTGCAAATCTTGCAAATTATTTACAATCAGTCGTTGTCACACTGATGCCGGTAAACGTCGTCCACTATATAGAAGAATTATCTCCTATAATAATAACTTTTAAAATATTGAAGGTCAATCGCAACGCAGGGGCACAAAATGTGACTGTAAACGCGACTGGTTGTGGGTTCGATCCCCACTCGAGGAAAGAAAATATTTATTTAAATGTATATTTCCATTTCTTCGCTCTCGTGTCAAGGCAAAGCGCGGCGTAGAGTTTCGCCATTCAACACGCAATGGCTTTAGATCTCGGGGGAAAGTGGGAAACGGAGTGTTTTAACACGAGGATCCCTCTGCCTACCCTGCTGTGTGCGGGATACAGCGTGAAGCTGATTTAATTTTCATTTTTTGATTTATATTTATATTGCGGCAATGTGTCCTAGCAGGTTCAAAAAAGTAATACATTACACTGCTTAAATAATTTTGTCCTAAGTATATATTGTTATATTTTTAGTAATCTGTGGTAAACGGTGTTGATCTAACATTAGATTTTGTTATTTATGTGTATGTGCACTGTTTGTTTACCCCAATAAAAAAGGTGTTTAAATTGTATTGAATTGCTTGAAGATAAACAATTAATATAAAATACTGTTTATTTACAACACGCACAAATGTCAACGACGCAACATCTCAAAAATCGGGCGGTAAATAGGTCTAAACAGTAGGTTTCCTTTGTCTGCTATTCTGAAAAAGTGATATTAAAAAAGGTGATTATCCCAACTTTTATTAAGAAGGTATATAAATTTCATATATAATAAATCCTAGGCGGGTTTCATTCCAACTTAACATTGACAAGATAACACAATTAATAAGACATCCATGGTCAAATGGGACACAATCTTGAGATGTTTACACTGTTCAGTGGAGCGAGTAAATCGATTACCCCCAATATCTGTTCACTTGCCACTACATTGAGCCTGATAGCGACGTGTTGATGTATCTATTTGACTTAATTATGTTAATATTATAGTGTAAAGCAAATCAAATCCCAAACACAGCAGGGTAGACAGAGGGAAATCTAGTGTCAAGACACTCCGTTCCCCACTTTCCGGCGAATCCTGGAGGCATTGCGTGTTGAGCGGAATCCAACGCCGCGCTTTGCCTCGATACCAGAGCGAAGAAATGAAAATATAAATTTTAAATAAATAAATAATTTATAGCACTAATAGGTCGTAGTCTAATAAGAAGTAATTAATTACATTTTGCGTAAGTACCTAATTATTATTTCAGTCTCTTTTCTTACGAAGTAATATTTTATTTTTCTTCTTATAAATACTATAGTATATTTTTTATAAGCCCAAGATAATTACGTAGACACGATATACTACCTATACCAATTTAGTTGGACATAAAACGTTTCTGAGGGCTACAGATTCGAAATCTGCAGGATGTTTTTATATTTTATACGTTATGCATTATTTCCTTATAGTTTCAAAAATATTCTTCCTACTATTACATATCTTATAGCGTGGAACTATTTATATTTAAAAACTTTATTTAATAATAAATTGAATATCTTTATTTATTATTAAATAAAGATTTTTGTAATTTTCATTCTGTATCCTGCATATAGCTAGGAGGGCAGAGAATACCTATTATTAATACAGTCTATTTTACGCTTTCCGCCTGAATTGTAGTCATGTCCCCGAGTAGGGATCGAACCCACAATCATCGTATTTACAGTCAGACGCTGCCCCATGCCGTCGCTCAATGGGCCTCAATAAAAAAAATATTCACTATATCTTAGAACCACAACTAAAAAAATCTTTTTTGCATAAATTTTATTTATTTTGACATCGTTAACACAGATAACTTATCATGTCCTGTAAATACAAAATGATTTCCTTCGTTCTGCCAGTAATAATCTATAGATAATTAATATTCAACAAGATCATTAATATTAATAACAGGAAACGTATTTAATTTAAAGTCAATAAACTGTTTTGGCGTAAACGACTGTCGATAGGTCAAGAGATACTTACGTAAATTAATGCTTTTGTAAATTGCTTTGTATATTAAAATCATTCGAACAACATTTTAAAAGAGAACATAGGAACGGACATACATACGTATAAACGCACAAAAAATACAGAGTGTTTTGTCATCACCACTTTACCCATAATTTTAAGTACTCTATAAAAGCCTAATACAATAAAAACAAAAGAGATTTTGTCAAAAATAAAAAAGTGATTTTTTGAAACAAAATAATTAATAAAATTACCGTTGTAAAATAAAACGCCAGTCGTTAAGAACGACGCACGCAGACATAAACCTATCAAATGGACACCGCCGTATACGTCTCATTCACGAAATCGAGTCGTAGGTGTTGGCGATAAAGTTCAAAGTTGAACTAACGAAAAACTCTAAAACTAACGAAAACACGTAGTCTAAATCTGGACACCGTATACAATTCGTACCTGAACACGTATATTGTGAATGATATCAATGAGAATAAATAATAATATCAATGAGACTTAAGATTTAATAAAAACAAATCTTTTTATTAGAAAAATTTTCTAGACAGATGGAACTTGGGAACCTAATGTTAAGATATTTTGTTCCCAATTGTCCGCCGAATTTATGAGGCATTGAGTATTGACTGACGAAACTCAAAATTTTTCAGTTATTGACTGACAGCACACCCTAAACTACGCAGCTTAACGCTGAAATTTGGCGTGCAGATTCCTTGGAGTGTGCAGGGGAAAAATCAAAATCCAGAATCCTACAGGAAAGGGGCCAGCCACTTTTTGCGAGCGGCCGCGTTACTATTATATATAATTTCTGCTTAAAGTAAACACTACTGGATATTCATAATTGCCACATATACGTAAATATCAATTTATTTTACAAAAAAAAATCTAACCATTTCATAGAAAAATCTAAGTCTATCAAATCAATTAACCCCTCTATAATAAATGGCTGGCGGAAAGTGGGTAACTAAAACGGATGTTAAAAGCGCTTCCGTTGTAGGTCCTACACGCCGCGCCGCTTTTTATACCACCCTAGGGAAGGTAGACATTTTTACTGCGCCGACCCGTGTTTTACGATACTTTGTAGGATGTTCCAATTTATTTATGAAATCTCCACTTAATTTTTGGCTTTTCTTGTCTCAAAGAATTTTTT
Source organism: Heliconius hermathena (assembly GCA_013403705.1). Classification (NCBI taxonomy): domain Eukaryota; kingdom Metazoa; phylum Arthropoda; class Insecta; order Lepidoptera; family Nymphalidae; genus Heliconius; species Heliconius hermathena. The sequence goes on along the minus strand of JAAIXJ010000022.1, from coordinate 329,459 downwards.
GTTGGTAATTTTCTTATTAGTGGAATGGTATTAGAGCACAGTTACTAAATTTCTGGTTGTACTCTGTGGCAGTGGGTTCGATATCCACTCGTAATAATATTTATATTTTGATTTTTTTTATTCTCTGAACTGAACAGAAGAGGTATGTTTAGAAAGAAAAAGCTGTTATTACGCTTTCATATTTTTAAATCAGTTAAAAGAAGTATCAATTATAATGAAAATAAACTTCGTCTAGACTCTAACATATTCACAACACTAATACCCAGGCTTAAAGCGCGGATACAGACCTGATACTAAGCAAAAAAATCATACGAAACACTCGCTTTCTTACTACGAATATATAATTATGTAACTTAGTAGCACCAATGCAAAACAACCTAATGAAGACTTCATCATGCTTCAATATGTAAATTTCTATATGTTATTTTTTTTTTTCGCGCTTTACGCTTTATTCTTTACGAATACGGAGCGCCAAACGCTACGGTCTCTGCATATCTCTTTCGCTTCGTCCACTGTGATCAACCTCTTCATCCACGTCCTCCGGGAGGTCCTCATATTTATTTCATGAATTTGCTCCAGTATCATCAATACTGTCTACACCTCTCTCCATGGACGTATCTAGAGACATTTTCCAGAAGAGGCTGGACTTTAGCTTTGAACAAATATGTTTGTGTCAAAGTATTTATTTTTTTTTATGTTTAGAGTATTTTTTTGTTATTGAATTTTTGGGATAGGTAGGATCCAACCGCTCCCTGTAATCCTACGCCCATGCCTCCCTCTCGTACCACTCACTTAATACTAAATGTTAAATTTTATTAAGTATATCATATATTCAATTGAATATGAGTGATATGAATGTATCAAAGCATGGGATCAAATGTGTAGCCTAATTGGCGGAGCTTCTATAAAACTNCATATATGCATACATATATATATATATATATATATATATATATATATATATATATATATATATATATATATATATATATATACGCACACGCAGACACACACACACACAAACACACACACACACACAAATAATTACATAATAAATTAGATGAATATAATATAATATATTTATATTATTTTTTAAAAAAATATCTTTTACCCGGCGCTTGCATACCTCACGAGAGGGAGTTCTTCTTATGACCTCGGGTAATTCGTTCCATAGCCTGACTCCGGCGACTGCAAAAGAGTCAGACATGAACCCTGATGTATGACGAGAACTTATTCAAGGCCCTAATATAAAAACCGCTCCATACTTCACATACCTATTTGTTTTAATAAAAATATATATATAGCCATTCTATGTAAAAAAATTCAGTTTTCTATTTGTGAACGAACCTTTCATAAAGCGAATGTAAATTTTCAACATCACAACTTGTATTTTTAAACTTCGATCCGTTGCTTTGTAAAGTTTGTTGCATGTCAATTCGGTGATATTAAAATATATAATATGTAGACCGTCGTGGCACAAATTTCTGGGGAGTGGGGTATTTATTTTCATCAATCAATTTTCTGGGGAATGAGCTATTTATTTTCCTTTCTCCGGTAAAACAAAGCGCGGCGTTGAGTTCACTTAACATGCAACATTTCAAAAATAGACGGCGAATGGAGTGTCTTAACACGTTCTCTCTGCCTCTTCTGGATATTCTACATTCTTACAAGAAAAAACAACATAGTAGTAAAACTACATATGAAACCGATCGTGTGTATTTGACCTCATTCCAAATTCATGAAAACGTATTTACTTTAATTATCAGTTTCCCATGGGTTTTGAGTGGCGGAACTCAACGCCGCGCTTTGCCTCGACATCAGAGCGAAGGATTAAAAATATTAAATAATGCCTGCCGCGTTTACAGTCACACGCTTATGCACCTGCGCCACGACTGGCCTTAATTCACTTTCTGATCTGGCCCCAGTTTACTTTAATTTTCCTACATTATAAATCTAAATAAAATATATCCTTTAGAACGAGGTTTATTTCCCGACTGCTAAGGAAGGGTTATGTTTTTCGCGCGTATCTTGTATGTATTTATGTACGTAATATTCTTTATTCCCTCATATCTCCAGAACCGCTGAACGAATTTACGTTATAGAATCTTTACCAAGAACACCGCATAATTTAAAAAGGTCCCGACTCTTAGTCCTAATAAACTATTGGGCTTGTTTTGCAGTCGGGGTTTTTATTTTTATAGTTTTTTATTTACATTAAAATTATAATTTTTTTCCAAGAAGCACTCGTGTTTATTAGAGCGCCAGTTGTGCTTAATATTTCTCAACTACTGGAGGGTTCAGCGGGTTGCGTAACTTGGCACGATTAAAGCGAAAACTTAACGGATCGAAATGAATAAAGTACATAAAATATCAAATGTTAAACTTCTGCCAAAAGAAAACTCGTAATATAATAAGTAAATGTAAGACAAGGAATTTATTTTTGGCTGCATCTATGATACCGCTCATTTGGTGCAACATTGACGTAATTGCACTAATTTTCTAAGTTAAACATGTCAATGCATGCAAAAAGGCTATTTCATAACATTGTAACATTGCAAAACTGAAAATAAAAAAAACTATTGTAATATTAATTATTATTATCAAATGATGGGAGTTGATACCAAAGTTTAAAAGGAAACCTATACAAATAACTCAATATTCGATATTTACCTGTATATGGGTAGTTGCCGTTTTTTCATCAAACACTTATATTACGATTTTTGTCTTATTTATGTATTTATTCACGCAAGGGCAAGTCAATTTATGTAAATTTTATTACTTTTTACCAGGCCAGGGTAAATACATTGGGCAGGGTAGAGACAACAAAATCAGGTTAGATACTTATTTGGCACGGGGAGAGAACTTATACAAATAAAAGTAACAAAATTATAAAAATCTACTTTAATTATACATTGTAAATAACATAGAATCAGGCTATCATTTTAACAATAATATATGAAATCAACATGGCATTGTAAAATCAAATCAACTTCATGCTGTATCCCGCACACAGCAGGGTAGGCAGAGGTAATCTAATGTTAAGACACTCCGTTCCCCACTTTCAGCCGAATTCTGGAGGCATTGCGTATTGAGTGGCGGAACTCAACGTCGTCCAAAGAGCGACCTCGAAATTAAAACCTTAAATAAATATTTCATTTCCTCGAGTCCCACAACCATCGAATTACAATCACATCCTTGTGCCCCTGGGCCACGACGGCCTCAGCATAATTTTTGATTTCATTATTTCATAACTTGCTTTGACTTTCCTTTTATTTTATTATATGCCGTATGCCGTTTTTTCTCAGTAGTTTCCTGCTTATAATTCTTTTTTCTCTATTATTTGGAAGAGAAGAATAATTTTCTTTTAATTGTTGACCGAGCACTTCCGCAAACATTTTTTTTTCTCCGCTGTTTTTTGGCACTTTGAGAATTTAACAATTTGTTCTACTTTGCTGTTAAGTGTCAGTTTTTATAGGCTTTCATAATCTTTGTAACTTTTTATAACATGCTAATTTAGACTTAAGTTTATTTATAGTCTCAACTTTTTGTTATTAATTAAATATCTTTATCTTCTGGCTCGGTTTGATTTAAGTTTAGCAGCTATAACTGTATGAAAATTAAAAGTTTCATCATCAATATCTGACATCGATGACGTTCTTTCTTTTTCTGTATCTTTCGTGCCTTCCGTTCCTCTCTAGGAGTAATTTCGTCGACAGTCTTTATTATTCCTTTCTCCTTCTTTATTAAATATTATATTATTCCTTTTCTTTTGCTTTTGCAATTCATATTTTGAGAATCATTTTTAATTCTTTCATATCGTCTTTGATATCGTAGTCTCTCTGCTTCGCGTTTCTTCTGTAATTTTGTTTAACGTGTTAACTTTTGCCGTGGTGCCATGATCTGTAACAATATTAGACAATAATGTAATAACAATATGAACTGAGAACTCCTTTATTTTTCTGTTTTAAGAATTCACTAAAATTATTTAAATTATTTTAAACTGTTAATTGATAAAAAAAATATGCTACATCTAAGTTTGCTTGCACTAACATTATCTCCCCTGTTCAACAAGTCTCTCCCCTGGCAAAACAGTTGCCAGGGGAAATATGGCAGGGGAAAGACGTTTTCATGATAAATTTTATTGTTTTAATTGAATTAAAAAATATTTCAGTACATTATGTATCACACTTTAACTATTACATTATTATTAAATCAGACCAGTAAATACAAATAAATTAAATGAATAATATAACTTTTATCACTTACCAGGGGAGAAAAACAATGACCTGACGAAACCACTACTTTGTACCAATGAGTCGCAACATCTAACAAATACCGGCGCTCTTAACGGCTCACGTGTTTTGTATTGCTAACTTCGCGTCGATAGATGACCTTGAGGTATATTTGCAATATGGCTGTTTTATATTTGTGTTTGTTATAGCGTTATGAAATTTGCCAGGGTAGATATCCAAAATAAGTGGGAAAAAGTAAAGTTTAAAAAATATTGCAAATAATTAAATATTGTCCTATTTTTCCTTAACAATACTTAAGTATATTTATTGAAATTTGTATTTAACAAACTTTAATTTATTTACTGAAACAAAGAAGGTATGTATCGTTTGCATATTAAACTCAAACCGACAGAGGGACAGGCCAAGGTAGATACTTTTTAAGACTTTATAAGGAATTTCAGAAAAATATTCTTTAATTAGACGTTTAATCGTGACGATATTATTAAAGTATATTTAGGTAACGTGTTTCATAGCAAAAAATAACAACTTGTAGAATAAATTCTATATTTTAAACTAATGGCCGCACTAATTACCTCTTATCGTAGAATTACCCATATATAAGATGTTTTAATAAGTTAGATTACAGTTTATAAATGGAATCGATCCATCAATCAGTGTTTGCCTTAAAATTAAAATCGAGTTAAAAGCTCGTTTCGTAAATAATTAAATAACTACAAATATTTTAATAATAATGTAAAGCTTCACGTTAAGACGAAGGTGACCCACTGTTAAAACACTTCAATTTTCGAGACTTTGCGTGTTGACTGGCGTAACTCAACGCCGCGCTGTGTCTATCGAAGCCAAGAGATAAAAATCTGTCTTCTGCTACATAAAATCTGCTGTCCTCATGAGAAAATTAAACTCAAAGTATAAATTTTACCCTTCAGTGAGATTGAACCAACAACGAAACAAAAGCATAAAATTAAGGATTTTTCTTGTAGTTTATCTATGCAGTACATAATTTCTATACTTTTTAATCTGTTTACTGTACCATTAAACAATAAACAGATTAAAAATGCAATTTAGAAAGCATCATTATGCATAATGACTTCTTTACTTCACAGTGAAATGCACTTTTGCAATTTAACAGAAAGTATAACTCTTATTTCAAAAAACTAAAGTAAGAAATACTTAGGGGATTATATTAATAGTAGAAATACTATAAACTATACTGTTTGCTATGTATTTGATATTAATATAATATGTCTATTTTAAATGATCTTTGACTGTAGTGCAGTCAAATTATTGCTAACTGAAGGCGAAGGACTATTTTTCAGTATCCAGCAAGGAAACCGATCTTCATTTTTTCGCTTCACGCAGTATCCCACATGGAAGGGTAGGAAGGAGAAACCTAGAAACCTAGTGTTAAGATACTCCGTACCCAATAACCCTGCCGTTCCCCACTTTCTGCCAAACTCTGAAGGGTTTTCGTATTGAGTGGCGGAACTCAACGCCGCATTTATTTATAATTTGCAATCAACTAAATCAATGTTGTATTATAGAATAATTTCTAACTCCTAATAGTTTCTACCTTTACAAAATACCCCGTAAATCAAAACCTTGTAACTAAATGACCGTCATAAGGTTTCAAATGAGGAAACGGCGAACCATTTCCTAAGAACCTACTATTAACACGTGTCAAGCCCGAGCAACATTTGCAGGGTGTTAAAAGATCATTTGTTAAATATAAATGTAATAAATATACCGTATAATATAATATATTCCGCTACCTGCTTCGTCACCTAATGTATTATTTAATATATTCGCAGGTTCATTAGCATAATAATACGGGTAGTATCATGTTCAAAACAATTAATGAACGTTTAACACGAGGAAGACGATGAGAAACTATTAGCTTAACTAATAAATCTATCTATCTAACTAGCTTCATGCTTTATCCCTAACGGGGTAGTTAGCGAGAACGGAGCGCCAAACGCTAAGTTCTCTGTCATCAACCTCTCATACATATCCTCCGGGGTGTCTTCATGCTTTTTACGTGACTTTCCTCCAGTATCTTTGATACTGTGTTTTTGAAGGTCAACCGAGGTCTCCCTCTAATTAATAAATAATATTTCAATAAAAAAAGGTAAAGTAGAGCCATAAAAAACAATATTTCTAGATACGCCAATGGTTAGGTAATCTCATAAAAGTCACATTCAATGTAAAATATACCAACTGCGCTGAGGCGGCTCAATAAGCCAAGTTCAGCCAAGAGTTGATAAAGTACGGAAAGCGTATAGCAGAATAATATATTACTAAGTTCTCTTAAATGGAGAAAGTATGTAATTTTAAAAGCGATAGTTGTGATGTGTTGTGTGTTCTCCACTCGTTATTTTAGTGTATGTCCCCATTTTTGGTATATGAAGCGCGGCGGCGGTGCGGCGTGGTGTGCGTTCTACCACGCAACACGCAAGGTTTCGAAAATTCGACGGAATGTAGAGAACGAAGTGTCTTAACACTACGTCCTGCCTCTGCTTATTTTGCTATGCAGCAAAAACCATGGTGCTGTTTTTTAATTTCTGAAATGAAAAATCAATTCTCGCTAATATATAAACTAAGGCTTGACAAGGTTTGAACACCTGTATAATGTGTATCATTAAATAAACAACCCGATAATCTATTTTTAGCGCGTTTCATATGAAAGTCGGGAACTCCTGACGAATTTTCAGGTCATATTTTTTATTTATTTAGCAAAAACTATAGTAGAGATAGCTTCATGTCATCATTTTATTATATAAGTAGTGGCCATTCGTGGTGCGGGGCACAAGCTTGCGTCTGTACCCTACAGATTGTGGATTCGATTCCCACTCAAGATAATTAAATATTTAAAATTTTCATTTCCTCGCTCTGGAAACGATGCAAAGCGCGACGTTGAGTTCTGCTACTCAAGACTCAATGCCTACAAAATTGGGAGAAAGTGGGAAGCGGAAGCGTCTTAATGGAAACGGAATGTCTTAAGACTAGGTTCGGAGATTCCCTATGTCTACTCTGCTATGTGCGGAACACTTCGCAAAGCTAAAAAAATATGTTAAATACATTTTTTTTTAGCTGAGCTGAGACACTCTTCAGCCTTACGCACTGCGAAATTTTCAGCACCTTGTGTGTTGAGTGAGGGAAATAAACACCGCGCTCTGTGTTGTAACCAAACCGAGAAAAAATTAAATAATACATTTCCCCGAGTCAGAATCGAACCCATAACCATTGCGTTCAAAGAGGCTGGGTCACTGCATCACGAGGGCCTCGAGTATATTTTTGATTGCAAAATTAAGATTACAAGTCGAGTTTATAGGATCATTTTATTACATAAAATGATCTTATAGCGAGTTTGGTGTAAGATATCAATAATGGAAACTTTATGAAAAAGAGCAATTCACAACTTAGGCTACGAATAGACTTTGAGAGTTTCTAAGTTATTATTTTTTTATATTATTAGGATTTATTATTTTATTTACAATCCTTACGCATCTCTAGTATAAGATGGGTAGACAAGGAACCAAGTGATATTACACATACGTACGTACGTACTTATAAATTGCGTTAGATATTGCGCAAAATCCTGTATTTTGCCTGTATCCTGCCTTTGTGGCCTAAATAAAACACATATAATATTAAATGCTTTCTTGTAGACATTTTCAAATGGTATGTTACAACAAAAAACGAATTAAGTCACTCGTATAGTTTGTAATATAGTTTACAGAATTTATTCAAAACAAGTATTATGCACTGAGAAAACTTAAACAAAGATCAACATAAAACTAACAATGTTTTATCATCAAAAAAACTTTCAGAAATTGCAATAAAACATTAAAATTGTAAAATTTTCGTACCTTTTCCGTAACAGCAAGGCCGCCAAACTCTTCAGGTGCTATACAATCACCTTTGAACCAACTTGCCAATCTGCCAAGCTCACCGAGCATAGTAGACGGTGTTAAAGAACTAAACGCCATAATTGTAATTATAAATTTTTAGTAACTTAATTATTATCAAATACTATTAAAGTTTATTAGACACAATTAAATAAAAGTACATGTTTAAAAACAAAACAACAATTACTTTTTAAAGAAAAAAAAAATTAAAGAACTTTTTAATCTGTGTATTGAATACGAAAATTTAAATTTTCCCGCTTTCTTTTAGATACCGTCTTATTCCATAGACGTCGCGATTGGGACTAAAAAAATAGACAATAATCGCACCCTCTGTGGTATCCTCAAAATATTTCCTATTCCACTGTAACCTGAATTAAACTTTATTTCAATGGAATAAAGTAGAATTTTGTACGATAAGTTTTAAAAATCGGAGCATGCGCGAGTGAAAGGACTGGCAATAGTTTTGATTTACAGTTCTCTTTCATTGCTATCTTTATGTATGTAGGTTTTAGCTTTTTTTAAAATAAATATTTTTTTATTTGCCAATGGAAATTGTATTTGTTACAACAAAACAATAAGATTTTGGTCACTATTAAAGTGTACATAGTTAACAAATTGCATAAGAAAATATCTTATATTTACTTTATGAAGTAATAAAAAGAAAAAAGGTTGATAAGCTAAATACATAGCAATGGCAATAGTGGAATGACATTGTCCTAATAATTATAAACAATATTGATGAGTATTTATTCTAGAATTAGTGCACAGTCAGATAAGTTAACCTTTCTTTACTTTTCAACTTTGATTATATTATGACCAATCAACTTACACAACAAAAATTTAAGAAAATATATTCATTTAAATTTATTGTCAACAAAACAGACAATTTTTGTAATATTAGATATTATTATAAGACACTTTTTAAAAAAATTTAAAATTGTGTCTATCACAGCACAATGGAATAGTCTAAATAATTGATTTAAAACAAAATCCCTCTGAGTTTTTGCTCTGATTTTTCTCAGGTCTGATGCAATAACTTTAGTAAACAGTGGTAATTTATTTGATGTCCATATCAAATGAAGCATGTAACTTCTTAAATTGAAAAAAAAATATTCGACTTTGACTTTATTCAATTCAAGATTCAATCTTCATTTAGGAGGATAGTTAAGATGTTACTTTCTTTTTAACTTCCCACTGTATCCAGCTGTGCAGGGTAGGCAGAGGGAACCTGAGAATCTAGTGTCAAAACACTACTTTCCCATTAAGACACATCCAGTTTCTGCCAAATTATCAAGCCATTGAGTAAGACCACCAAATGAAATTACTTACTAGTAAATATAAAAAAATCCTAAGTGAATTTAAGTATATTCACATATATTATTTATATTTTCCCACTTCTGTAATACAAAGCATGAATTAGAGTTCCACCAATCAATAAGCAATCTTGAAGTTTTTTTTGCCTATTTTAAATATCTGGTTGAACTATTAGATGCAAATATATTTATTACATATATTTTTTATGACTTAAACTGGAGATATATCCATATAATATAGGCAGTACAGTTTTAGATGTACATTTTAAAAACAATCTTGTTGTATTGTTAAAAAAGGCTTTTTTGAGATACAACAAGATCTCTTTCCAGTGTCCAAATGCAGTAGGTTATGGAAGGCCGAAGTTACAAATTAAAAAGAAATAGGTAAAAATTAAGTATTAATGTTTTTATACACTTAATAAATGATATTTGAATAGTAATTAAATACAAATTTATATATATTACTTTCATTAGAAAATTAAATAAAAATCTATGAATATTAATTAGCAATGTTATGCCAAGGAATTAAATTTACTTTAATATCTTTCTTTGTTTGAGTATAAAAAGCTATGTTTCACAACACTACCCTCTTCATGTGTACAACGACATATTTATTAAAAATGAATAAACAACATAATTGTTAAGAAATATATAAAAAAAATCTATGTTTACTCATAATTATGAATACACACAAATCCTATTAGGATTACAATTAGAATGATAAGCAATTATTTTATATAATAATCTAATAGAATTTAGATTTAATATTTAAAAATATACAATAAAAATATATGTATACAAATTATAGAAATAATTATGAACACTAAAATAAAAAAAAATACAGTTAGTTTCGTCCAAACGCCCACTACATAGATAGTGTCTGTTAAATATAAGAAAGCGAAAAAAAGTTAAAACATAATTTCTATAAAAAAGGATTTATTTACCTTAGGTGTTTTGATTATATCCATCGTTGAAATTAGTGACAATCGATACACGAAACAAATCAAGTGCTAACGATAAACATATGTTTTTATATAAACACTAGTAACGAATGGAAAATCAACAATTTTTGGAAAACACAATATAAAAAAGATAAATTTACTTTTATTAATGTCAATAATATATAATTAAATTAAAATGTAAAATAACACCAAAACATATTTTGGAAATCCAAATTTGACATAAGATAAAGATATTTTGACGTCTGAAATATGTTATAATTGCGTTCAAGAATAGTATAATGATAAAAATCTTTGTGAAATGTATAATACAAACGTGAAATGTATAATACTTAAAAGTTTAAGTATTTGTTTAAGTTTGTATTATCTGGTACTTGAAATATTTATCACATAATTTTTTTGGTTATTTATATGGATATATTTGAATGCACCGTAAGTTTATACATAATTGTCTATAATATATATGTTTTCTTGGCAGAATGCAGCTAAAAATATAAAAAAAGCAATATATTTTTTTCATTTATTTAAGGAAAGTTTGAAGACAAACAAATATATGTTTATAAAGAAACTTATTAAATTATTTATTTTATTAAAGCCAAAGAATTTCGTCATTTAAAATTTACAATTATTTATAAAAACTATTTTGATGTAACATTTTTTTACTGTATGTCTTGAAAAGAATATGAAATTATGCATGCTTATAACTTTTTGCTAATCTATACCTTACTTATAGAAAATGACAAATGATATATCAGTAGATGACGTTTCAGTTTTGACATACAACTTGCTGGGTTGCTGGTGCTACTTGACAGATTTTCTTTTCATCTTGTGTGAGAATCAGTCGATTCTAGAAAGTGAAGTTTTCGTAATCATTTTCAGAGTACTTGTTAGTTTGTTAAGAAACTATATTTAATAATATTTTTATTGATAATGACATCCACCGTGCCCAACGATAGAAACGAAGAACGCCGACGCAGAGTGAGTAATACTAATGTTATTAAAAAAACAATAATAAATAGCGTAAAAAACACTTTGTGATGTATCTTATTGCGTTTGTTCTCATATCTCGTATGAACGATAATCATATATCAGGCAGATATTACTATAAATAAATATGGTGAAATATTCTGGTTTTTTTACAAATTTATTGTCATAGCGAATGCATAGTTTATGAATTCTTAATAATACGTTTAAATAAATACCTACTGTATTTTTTTTACATTACATATTTGTATTGTGTGAATATTTTTAATATCAACTAATGAAATTAAAATTAACTACAAATTTGCAAAGAATGCGGAAAATTGTTGTGGATTTTTTTTATTTCTTACATAAATAAAATATAAAATATTCAAAGTACACAAAGTTGTAATACAGTTGAATAGTGTCCATCTGTAAGTGATTGTTGTAGGGTTGATTCCCATAATCATTTATTACCTTGAATGGGGATAGAACCTACTACCCCTTACCTACTGCTAACTGTAAAGAAAGTTACTACTAATAATACAATAATAATAATTGAGGCTATTGACTGTAAAGTTAGACAGTGTCATTGCACCACAACATTTGTGGGTTCATTTCCTAATTATTAGAAAGAATTAATTTCATTGCCTTGCTCTTATAAGAAAACAAAGTGAGGCATCAAGCCAATCAACAAGTAATATTCAAAAAAATTTGGGTGGAAAGTGAGGAATGAAGACTACACTATGATCTCTCAGCCTATCTTTGTAAGATACAGTGTAAAGCAAAAAATCATAGTCATATCACACTTAATATAATGTCTATTGTCACTAAGGTTCTCCTGGGTCCATTGCCAGCTGGATTTCTAAGAGCTGATGGGACAACTGACACTTTAGATGCAGATTACCAAGCTGCATTAGCTTTACAGCAGCAACTGTGTGGTGCTACGGTAAATAACTTTATTTTTAATATATTTGTTTGTGTACTAATATTATATACCTGGAAATTTGTTTAGTTGAACATGCAAATTCCTGGAACTAATGGTTTAATTTATATGATAAAATATTTTTGTGGTAATTAGTATACTTATTGATGAAGGTGATAAGGCTATATGAACCCACAACCATTTATAGTGAGATCAGACAGGGTGTGTTATCATTAACATTACATTACAAATGAATTCAGGCAGAAAGAGAAAAACCGGACAAGAGCGAGTCAGGCTCGCCCACCGACAGTTCCGTACAAAAATTTAAGGTCTCAAGCTTTTTCTGAAATACAGGCTTAGCTTAGCCAGAGCCCTTTCATCTGATACCTCACTTGAACTAGTGGCTGTAATACCAAATTTTGCCTCCCTTTTAAGACTATTATTTTTTAGGTTTTAACGACAAATGTATAGTTTTCCAATTTTTCCTGAACTAGTACTACCTGTAGATGCTAGCTGCCAAATTTCATAATTTTAGGTTTGCCAGAAATACCCCATTAATTTTGATTGCCTTTACAGTGTCAAAATGTGAGTTTTTCGCTATTTAAGCATATTATTTTTTAGAATTTGAATACAAATGTATTGTTTTTAGGTTTTTTTCCAAACTACTATTACTATAGCTGCTAGCTGATAATTTGCTAATTCTATTATATTTTTTCTTGGTGCTCTTTATAGTGCCGAAATACGCGTTTTTTGCGATATAAACGGCCAAATCTTTTTATCTAAGAAAATATAGAAATAAAAGCGTTCCTGAGATAAAGGGTCTTGATAGATAGACGGACAATAGAGTGATCCTATAAGGGTTTCTTTTTTCCTTAAAAAGTACGAAACCCTAAAAATGAAGCATAGCGGCTCTAGATTTTCAATGTTATATGCAGAAAAATGTGTAGCTGAAAAATAATATGAGATGATTATTTTAAAATGTGTATAATTTTTTTTTAACTTCTAGTATACATTTTAATAATTATTAATAGATAATATTTTAATGTTAGATGCCAACAGCAGGACCACCACTCACAGCAAGACTTTCTATCACCATTGCCCAAGCGAAACTTGTGAAAAACTATGGTTAGTACTTTTTTTTAGATTATTCCATATTGTATTTCTTCTTTACATTACTTTTTTTTGCTTTATCCCATATATGACAGAGTGGGTAGAGGGAACCTAGTGTTAAGACACTCTGTGCTTCCACACACCATCCAGATTTTTGAGAAATTGCATATTGAATGGCGGAACTCAACGCCGCGTTATGTCTTGTTATTAGAGCATAAACATGAAAATTATCGATTTCGCTGAGTAGGAATAAAATTCAACCGTCGCGTTTACAGTGAAACACGGTACCCCTATTTTCAGCTTCCTTACACTTGTTATTAAGGTAAGGGGTAAGTACCTTGATGAAAGCTATTTAAACATTCAAGTTTATCTTTTGACCTTTTTTTGTTTAACTTTTGAGTTACTTTGCAATCAAAAATTGTTCAAACCCAAAATATTAATTAAAGTTATACCTAGATTTTTTTTTTCATTTTATAGATTTTTCAGTAGTAGGTAGTTAGTGTTTTATCTTGATTGAATCTTTATGAGTTTGTTAACTCTTATATCTTGCTATTATTTATAAACTATGTAATTTTTTCTGTAGTTTTTTTACACATTTAAAAAAACATTGTAACTAATATTATTTAGTTCTAAATAATTAAAATATTTTTCAATCATGCTCGTAAAAAAATCCAAATTGAAATGTGTGTTTCACACGGTCAATAAATCAAATTATTATACAATTATATTTTATACTAGAGGGTCGCCAGCGGCTTCGCCCGCTTAAACTACATTATTGATTTAATAAGCAGAATTGATTGACAACTAAAATGACTTATAATATGATTTTTTATTACTTTAATCTGTAATATTCTAATATGATTTCTTTACCACATAGTGTCGTAATTTCTATAAGAATTTTTGATTGTTTCGAACTAAAAAATACGACCAATGTTGATATTTGATTTATAAAGTATACATAAAGCTAATTATTTATTATACGTATATGTTTTTGTAACATTAAATTCTTTTTACCTATGTTATGTTTTTTAAAACTATTATATGTTAAATGTGCTGATGTCAGCCAATAATTTAATTTACTGCTTCAGAAACAGCCTTAAATGTTAAATTATTGATTTGGGTAATGATTCATAATATTCTTTGTAAAATAACTGTAATAATTGCATATTAACTCCTGTACAGATTTTGAATTAGTTACATATATTATTATAATAGCTAAATGTACAATTGGTAAATATGTAGTTATTACAGAGTACACGTAGAAAGGATGTTTTTAGGCATTTTTGTATAGATTTATTTCAAACAAACGAAAGAACCAAAAAATCTATGTATTTACTTGATATTTCTTTGAAGATCAAATCGTTCTTTATATCTGTGTTGAATTAATTACGATTTAAACTTACCTGTTATGATTTATGAAGGTAATCTCCACTAACAATTCAATTTTGCTTACTTTATTGCATAAAATATTGTATAATAGTGCTTCAAAAATATATATTTTTATCAACAGTCCTATAACCAAGACGTTTCGAATGTCATTCTTTAGCCAGGAATCTTCCAGGAAACCAGCGCGATTGCTATATAACATTCGCAGGCAAGGCAGTAGCAGGTTCTGGAGGCATTGCGTGTTGAGTAGCGGAACTCAACGCCGCGCTTTGCCTCGACACCAGCGTGAAGAAATGAAAATATAAATGTAAATAAATATTTCATTTCCTCGAGTGGGGATCGAACCCACAACCTGTCGATTTTACAGTCACACTTTGTGCCCCTGTGCCACGACTGACGTCAGTCTTTTCAGTTAACAAGTTTTTTAATATTAAGTGTGACAATTAGCTATGTTTTGTGAAACGCATGTTAGGTTTACACCTATTGTTTAATGAGTCACTTAAACTTCTCCAGCTTAATTATTATTATAATGTAAATTAAGTTAAATGTAACTTATATATAAAATATTTTTCTTTACATTTTAACTCGATTCGGCTTTAATCTAAAAAAATTGAAATCACAAAACAAGTCCTGAAATTACCTATAGGTTCTCTATCTTTATCCAGTTTAAAATTGTTTTGAATTATTCCGCTCTTCCAATGTATCCAATCGCCATAAGACCAAACATAATAGATATACATAATTTCTTCAGCTTCATCCTGTATTCCGCACACACCGGGGTAGGCATAGGGAATAATATAATATTCAGTCACGGGTTGAAATCCCGCTACGTTCAATTTTTATACGTTTTACGTAAGTGCGAAATAACACAATAAAAACTGTTAAAAATATTTAAAAAATTGAATTCTCTCTTGCCAAGTAGTTTATCTTTAGCGGAAATTTGTAAAAATCTTCCTACAGAAATGCTAAAAACCATAAATAAGTTGTAACAAGCGTATAAGAATTTCGATGTAGCTTGATGAGAACGTATGGCTTAGCGGTCAGTGCACTTGGTTTGTAAATAAATTACTATTATTATATTCGTGATAATTATGAAAGCATGATAATTGAATGCTTAGAAATCTATGGATTTTTTAAAAATGTATGATTTTCTATTGCAAATTTATCATGTATGAGTCATACCATATGTTTTTGGATCAGATTTTGTTTATCATATTGTATTAACAGTAAACAGTGAATCATTACTTATCTATTTTTATGTATCGTATTGACATGTTTAGTTATCTAATATCGATATCTCATACTGAATACACAGTATTGCCTTAAATAGTTCAATTTGTATATTCAACATTCTAGACAAAAAGATTTTTTTTTCAGCTTCACGCTGTATCCCGCGTGTAGCAGTGTAGGCAGAGGGATCCTAATGTAACATTAGGATCAGTTAGTTATAACACGCATATTATTTTTGAAACATTAACACTTATTTATTTATGCCCAATTTCGAATCTTAACTCAGTTACTATATAATTTTTATTAGCGATAAGATAAAGAATGTAGTAGCTTAAAACTGCCATTAATTAACAATCCATTTAAAATGTATCAAGTCAAGTTCTTAAAAAAAACTAAATAAACACAGTGTTTAGTAAGACGAGATGAAACATAAACATAAAGATAAAAAAAACCAGTTCTCTTAATATATTTTTACATTTGTGCCGACATATAAAAATTTTATCATGTTAATATAGTTTTTTGCCAAGGACCAGTTTTTACTGAGTTCTATGTAAATATATCACAAATGAAATACGATCTTATATTGGCTTTATATCGATTGTTTCTACATTTACCTTTACAGTTTTAATTACTCATACCGATGTAGTTTCAACCATTTTACAATATTATTTATTCAATTTAAGATTTTGTAAATAAATATTTTAATATATATATATTTTTTTTTTGGATTCGTAACGTTGTATTCCGCAAATAGCAGGGTAGGCAGAGGGAAACTAGTATCTTAACGTTACTCCGTTCCTCACTTTCCGCCAAATTTTGGAGGTATTTCATTTCCTCGAGTGGGAATCCAAACCAAAACCTGTCGAGTTTACAGTAGCACGCTTAGGCCCCTGGCCCACGACTAGGCTCAATAAACGGATACAGCGGCGTTGAGTTCCGCCATTCAACACGCAATGTTTCGAATTCAGGTGGAAAGCGGAGAACAGAATGTTTAGACTGCTATTCTGGAAAAAGCGTGAAACTTTATAGCTATGTAATTTTTTAAAGTAACGTTCATTTTGTTTACGTAAATCGAACCCATTATAATGGAATTCTAAATTTATTATAATAATAATTTGTAAGAACCTTGCAAATGTCTTATTGAGCGACCTCGTCCGGCTTTTCGACGTTGTATCCACCTTTTTTGGCACTAGGCTATAAATTTGATTCATTATGTGTTTTCTTCTACTTAAATAAAGTTCTATAATATCTATAACAGATTATTATATTATATTAAAGCTAAGCCTTAGATTAAAGCTAAAGTAAACGCTATAGTTGTTGATTAAGGTTCGATTCGGAAACATCGTATTTGAAGCATTTTTAATTTCCTTGTCTGAGACAAAATGCGACGTTCGTCGACAGTGGCAATTAATGATTTTAACAGAAACGGAAAGTGGATGAAAGTACTAGGTCTTCCTTACCTTGACTTAATTGAGGCAATCAAGAGAGAGAAAATACTTTGAGGTATTTAAAATATACCCCTCTTGTATTTTTTTTAGTAAATACTCTTACTTATATTATGAAGCTGAAGGTTAAATGTTTGGTTGAACGAGTCTTAGTAACCACCGCATTTGTTTGAATTGAAAAACTATAATATAATATATATATATATATATATATATATATTTTGTTGGATTGTCCACTTATCAAGGAAGGTTACAGACTAAATTAAATCACGTTAATCGTTTTGTTTCGACGCATGCTACTTCCGGTCCGAGTCACCTCCATCACTTAGTATTTAACATTCTCATGTGCCACAAGGAGCAGTTATGTATAATATATGCGTTTTAGCAATTGGGTGAAACAGCCAATAAAAGCTATATATTCTTTATACACAGACATCCTACTTATTTATTTTTTGCTTTACGATGTATCCTGTACACGGCAGGATAGGCAGAGAGAACCTAGTGTAAGTGAGTTAAGGCATTCCGTTTCCCATTTTCCGCTGAATTCTGGATGCATCGCATGTTGAGTGGCGGAACTCAACTCCCCGCTTTGCCTCGATACCAGAGCGAATAAGTGAAAATCTTATTAAGATCAAGAAATGATTTGCGATTTCATCGCGTCTACAATCACACGCTTGTGCCCCTGGGCTACGACTGGCCTTATTCTAAATATATATTCTATTAAAGTCTTTAGGTTAAGTAACTTAACATTTTCCTATTTTTTTGCGATAGAACTAAGGATTTGACGCTTCATTGGAATAATTCGTAATGTTCACTTTTAGGGCCTCGCTATTTAAGCTTTTAAGACATTGAAAGAAACGTTTCGCCATTATAGGAAGCCCTTTGACTGTTTATCGTTTGATTATCTAATTCCGTAATTGCACAGTTTCTATAAATATATTTTGTATCCGATATATAAATAAATGTGAGGCCAATATGGCGCAGTAGGACAACTTCTTCCTGTAAACGCTAAAAAGTTATGGGTTCGACATCTAATCGGGGGAATGACTTATATTCATTTACCCGTTCATAGAACCGACAAGATGGCTCTAACGCAACGGCGTTTAGTGTTTTTTTTTTATTTATGTACTTACACATTATATGTGTATCTTCACCCAAGTCTGTGCGAGGTTTTAAGAGTTATTTAGTGACTCATTATTGTCTTTTTGACTTTTCTCAGAATTCTGGAGGGATTATGTGTTGAATGGAGGAACTCAACGCCGCGCTTTGCCTTATAACCAAAGCCCCAAAAGCTATCGCATTTACATTTAATGTTGTGTGAAAAAATTCAATTTCACGTTGTCTAGCTAGGTAGGGGTCATCGACACTTTGTAGGTTTGTCGCATAGTGTACGATAATGACTTATAAGATTTTTATTGTTATTATTAAATACTATACCTAAATGTTTCTCGTATATTCAAAAAAATTAAGGCCAGGCTCAAATTAATCTTGAGATGCCGTTTTAATTATAGACTAGCGACCCGCTCGCGGCTTCGCCCGCTTAAACAACAGAATTATTAAATTAACACACTGAATTATGTTCGTGTTTTGATATACCTATAATGTATGTTTGCAACGCAATGAAGATTTTTAATGAGAAATTTATTAAAACTTTAGACAGACAGACAGACGGACAGACAGACAAGAATTCTGCTGAGTGGTTTTTTAGGTTCTATAATCGACATATAAACCGACCTGATTTTTATTTTTTTTGTATCTGTCATGTACAGAATTCACTTTTCTATCCTTTTATTATATATACAGATTATAATTGATTAATGAAAACTAAGTATTACTAACAAATTACAAAGAAAAATATCTATGTACCTATAGTATAATTTTAGTCTTATGATGAACAAACCGCTTAATGTAAGCTACGGCTACATGATTGTAAAAATGTAGAAGACATCCTTTATAATTTAGATAGAGTAGATTATAATTTGATCTCTTCATCTTTGATCCTTAGATTGTTGTATACCTGCAATATTTTTTTTGTCTTCACTCATCTAATCCACGTAGTGATATGGGAAGAGAGCCTAGTCTCAAAGCACTCATTTCTCAATTTAAATAAAACGTGGAAACTGGATACAAAAATGTTTTTATATTTATATGGCGTCTTTTATTGTATATCCTTATATTTACAGCGTGAAACTGAATTTAGCTATATAATATATCGTTATATTATTTTTTTCACACAACAGGTCTCACCCGTATGGACCCGTACGTCCGTGTTCGCGTTGGTCATTGCATATACGAGACACACACAGACCCCAGCGGTGGGAAAACGCCCAGATGGAACAAAGTTATTCATTGGTAAGTGACCTCTCGCTGTCATAATTACAGTACAATCGACCTCGTGGCTGTCCTGACGTTAGGCTTTTTGAACTTTTGCGCACTGTTCACACGGGAACCCAATGATTGAAAGTAAGAAAGATCCTATGCGCAGCCGTCGGCATCTAACTTCGGCTGGCCACGATTAGTCTACCGTACTGTAGATTTTTTTTTATATTGTAGTATATTTGGAGGCCCTTGTAGTACATGTGGGAAAGCATCAGTTTGTAAGTGCGACGATTCGTTCTAAGTTGAAGGAGTGAATTATTTTAATTTTCCCGCTTTGGTAGACAAAGCGCGGCGTTGAGTTCCTCCCCTCAACACGCAATGTCTTGGAAATTTAGCATAAAGAGAGAGAGTGTCTTAAAATTAGATTTCCTCTGACTATCCTGAATTTTTATTTTATTTCTATGCACCTAGAAAAACTAGTCGATCTAGTAATTGCTAGTCCAAAAACGACTCAAGAGATTGTTTTTGTTTATAATATAGATGTTTTGGAGATTTTGTTAGATAATTAATTGAATTCTGTCATCAAGTACGTAATGTATCTCATATTCAAATGAATACAAATAGAAAACCAAGAAACGAGTACTCATCCATTGTCTTTAGTGTGGACAGTAGTTATATGATTCATATAAATATTTTCCTTACTGTTAGTTGTATGTATTAAGTGATTACATATCACATAATATTTTATGTCTATGACATTTCTACCATTATTTCATAACTTAAAAAAATATTTTCAACAAAGAACATATATGCTACCAGCAATCTGTATAACTTCAGTATTCTAATCAAAACCTCGGCGATATATAAAGTATCTGAACCAAGACATTTCTTGCCATTCACATCAACTCTCTAAACCCTGTTAGCTAAATAAGAGGTCAAAAGATTGAGTACACGTCCTTTTAAGCCGTAATGTTTAACTTATGACCAAATGCTAATGAATGCTGAATAAAATGCCATTGACAAGTTACTGAACGTACCAAGAGTATCCTATAATTGCAACATATTGCGCCCACTGGCGTAGGAATAGGGGAGTGGGGTACCACCTACCCCAAAAAAAAATTAAAAAACTTTTACACCAAAAGATCAATTTAAAACTAAACACAAGGCCCCCATGGAAAAGAGAGACGCCAAAGGTTGGGCCAAAATATTGCTTAAACCAATATACTTTCTATTATTATATTCATTTGCTAGATTTTCAAACATTTCAGCCATTTAAATAGTAATATTAATGCAATAAACTAGAACAAAATGTCGTCTAAAATTCTTGAAACATTACTATAATTACATGAAATACGTAGAAATGAATATATAATGGGTTGAGGATATTTAAAAGGTATTTTCACTTTGGTAAGCCATTTTTTAATATACTTTTAAATCGCCTTATTATTTTTCTTTGTGTTATATTTAAATTTAGGGTGGCTGTTAGTAAAACAGTTTGTATTTGGATAAGAAGCTTAATTAAAAATATATTTTTTAATAATTATTTATAATGGAATAAATGTTGTTTTAGTAGCTAATTATGTTTGAGTGTGTAATTATGAAGGAAATTCCAGCTTCACTGTTTTTCCCGAATAGTAGGATAGGTAGGGGAAATCTAATGTTACAATACGTTTTCTGCCTATATTCGAATTAATGTATATTTAATGCGTACTCAACGCCGTGCAAATAGAGAAAAAAAATATTAGAGAAATAATTTTCTTGCATATAAATAATCATTATGTCGAGTGAAAATCGAACCAACAGCCACCACACTCAGTCTTACACTGTTCGATTGCGCCACTATGGTCTTTAGAAAAAAACCATAAATAGAAAGATAAATAAATTAGGCTTTTTAAATACATAAGTACCTACTCTTTATACAATCGTATGGCACTCTGTTCTCATTGAAATACTCTTCATATATTGTGGCGTAACACACAATGAAAATAATCTTTTGTTATAAAATTCATTTAAAAAGTTTTCGTTTGTTGTTAAAAAGTAGACATACCGTACCAGTAGCGAACAGATTTTGGTAACAAAGCAAGACATTGGAAACGAAAGACCAAAGTTCAAATACGTTATTAACTAATTTTGTTAGTTAGTTTATGAATAAATGTTCAGGGGATTTATTTCATCTTTTTTTATTTACACAAGAATAAATTTCTCAAAGGGTAACTTTAACTAAACGACTTATGTTCTTTGCAGCTTCATTCTTTTTTTCTCTCACTTTCTGCACAAATTTTCAAGAGTTGAATGGCGGAAATCAACACCGCACTCCGTTTACTGAAGCAGAGAAATGAAAATATTTTCCTTAATTTTCCTTATCGGAGAAGAGAAATGAAATCAAACCTACCACCAACAGTTTACAGTCCGCTCTCACTCACTGCTCTACGACAGCCTCGCGATTTAATGACTTGTTTTTTTTTAGCTTCACGTTGTATCCCGCTCATTGATATGAGCGGGATACAACGTGAGTAGTGAGTACCTGTGAGTAGGCAGAGGTCACCTAGTGCTAAGACACTCCGTTTCCACTCAACGTCGCGCTTTTGTCTCATTGCTAGAGCAAAAAAATGAAAATATTAAATATTTCATTCCACCAGTGGGAATCGAACCCACAACGTGTCGCGTTTACATACGTTTATGCGCCACGTTAAAGACTAATTATGCATTTTCCTTATCTTAATAAAAACGTTGCGTTAATTAGTGACAATTTAGTAATTGGACGTATGCCATGTGGCTGTTGCTGAAAATGGCTATGAAAATGTCTCTTCTTTCGTTATTTTTTATGAGATTTTAAAAACCATTGTTTTATTTTATGTAAATAGCACAGTGGGCGTGTGACTGTAGAGGTGATGATTGTAGGTGGGGTTCCCCTAACATACAATCCTTATGGCTCTATATGCTTACCCAGTTGTTTAAAAAAACGAAGATTAAGCTTATCTAATATCTATAAAATCTATAGAAAGTAAAAAACAAACTCTCGACTCTTCACTAGCTACTCTTCGACTATAATGTATAATAATTGATATCTTCGACTATAATGTATAATAATGTATAATAATTGATATCATAATAATGTATAGAATTAAATTTCTAATTCTATTTAAATTGAATCCTGTTTTAAACTTTCAAAATGTATTAACCGAGTATTATTTTCAACAGAATCAAAAACCGGTGTATTTATTTTAAAATTTAATACGTTACCTCTTTTAAATAATATTTATTATCTTTAAATATAAAATTTTTTTGTGCTTTTGTTTCTTTATTTTAGCGTTTTGTTGAATTTTATTTGTTGCATGTAAAGAGTTAAAAAGTTCTCTGGACGTTTTTTTTCTTATATTTATGATTGAAATGTGATTGCACGTTATTTATATTTTCTTTTAATAAAAATCATAGTGGCCAGTTATAGCACAGGGGTACAAGTGTGACTGTAAACGCGACTGGTTGTGAGTTCGATCCCCACTTGAGGAAATGAATATTAAAGTTATATTTTCATTTCTTCGCTATGGTGTCGAGGCAAAGTGCGGAGTTAAGTTCCGCCACTCAATACGCAATGCATCAAGAATTCGGCAGAAAGTGGGGAACGGAATGTCTCAATACTAGGTTCCCTCTGCCTACACTGCTGTGTGCGGGATACAGCGTGCAGCTGATTTGATTTTAAAATAAAAAAAAAAATAACATTACCTTAAATAGTAATCGAGCTCAGAACCGTACTGTGTCAGTGTGAAACATGTAGTGTTATTAATATAGGCTTAAGTTACACTTTCGGACTGCTAAATTAAAAAAGTTTCAAATTTATTTTATTCATGTCTCAGTAAATAAATGTAAAGTTTAAAAACACTCGGCCGTGTTTAAATTTTTTTTTTCACTTTTAAGTACATAACATAATGTCCTCGTTTGTATTATTTTTATAATATTATAAATATAGGCATACATTGAAGCCGTCGTGGTACAGAGTTGTGACTGTAAATGCGACGATTATGGGTTCGATCCCCACTCGAGGGAACAAATTATTATTTTTTTTAATATTTTCTTTTTTTCGAAGTGAAGCTGATTCATTTCTTCGCTCTGGCACCAAGGCAAAAGCCCTGCGTTGAGTTCCACCACTCAACACGCTCGACAAATTTAGCGGCAAGTGGGGAACGGAGTGTCTCAATACTAGATTCCCTCCGCCTACCCTGCTGAAGGCGGGACAGCGTGAAGCGGATTTATTTTTAGGGTTCCCTTATTTTTTAAGAAAAAAGGAACCCTTATAGGATTACTTTGTTGTCCGTCCGTCTGTCTATCTGTCTGTCAAGAGCCCTTCCCTCAGGAACGCCTGGAGATATCGAGTCGAAATTCAAACCATATACCTATGTCTACGGCCCCATGATTTACTGAAAACGTATTTCTACATTTACTTTAAAAAAAAAATACAGTTTATATAGAATAAAACGTATTTTGACATTTTAAAGGGAATCAAAATTAATAAAGTATTGCCGGTTGACCTAGAGTTATGAAATTTGGCACCTACCATCAACAGGTAGTACTGGTTCAGGAAAAAATCTGTTAAATCCTAAAAAATAATATACATTTGTGGTTAAATCCTAAAAAATATAGGCTTAATAGGGGAGTAAAATTTGGTATTAAAGCCGCTTCAAGTTCAAATGAGGCATCAGATGAAAGGCCTCTGGCTAAGCCCAACTTAAATTTCAGAATAAGCTATTTTAGAATTGGAAGTCTCGACCTCTCGAGCCTGACTCTTACTTATCCGATTTTTTTAAAATATACATTTATTATGCGATACGATAAGTAGCTTTATAATTTTGTTGATGAAAATTAATAAATGTAAAAAATAACTTAGAGTGCCATTTTATTTTGTCAATAACACGGTACAAATATTAGTATCAATTTAAATAAATATAACACGGAGTGAAGCTGAAAAAAGAGTTTTAATGATAACTTTCTATACGATGACGACGATGGTTGAAAAAGCACAGCAATGAGTTCCACCACTGTCTCAAAACTTGAGGCTTAAAGTGGGGAATGGAGAGTACTCACTAGATTTTCTCTGTCTACCATGCAACATGCGTGATAAAGCATGAAGTTGAAAAATATAAATCAGCTTCACGCTGTATCCCGCACACAGCAGAGGCAGGGGGAACCTAGTGTTAAGACACTCCGTTCCGCACTTTCTGCCGAATTCTGGAGGCATTGCGTGTAGAGTGGCAGAACTCAACGCCGCGCTTAACCTCGACACTAGAGCGAAGAAATGGAAATATAAATTTAAGTAAATATTTCACCTCCTCGAATGGAGATCGGACCCACAACCAGTCGGTTTTACAGTCACACCTCGTGCCGCTGCGCCACGACTGGCCTCAAAAAAAAATTAAATAATAACGTTTTATATTTTTTTACACATATGTATATGTATAATATATTTCGATACAGCTTACTTCCCCCCGGCGTCAACTCCATCTATTTGGAAATCTTCGATGAGTGCTCGTTCACGATGGATGAACTTATCGCTTGGACGCACATCACTATACCTCAGGCCGTTTTAAATGTAAGTATTTGTTTTGTAATTTACTAATATAAATTATTTGTTACCTTGAATTGTCGATTCGTGTTTTGAGTGGCGGAAGTTAACGCCATTCTTTGCCTCCTTACCAGAACGAGGAAATAAAAATATTTATTATTCCATTTCTCTAATTATTCGTTTATAGTCCCACGCTTGTGCCCCTGCGCCATGACTGATTTATTACTTAGATTCTGATTTATTGAGTAGTTACTTAGTTTATGTATTTTAAAAATTATAATATGTTATTTTATCTACAACTTAGCGAAAGGTTTCAATGTGCGGCGAGGAGTCCCGCCACTCTACACGTAATCCCTCCAGAATTCGGGGAAAAGTGGGGAACAGTTCGTTCCTGTTAAAACATTTGCATATAACTAACGGATGAACGGACTGTCTTAGCCTAAGTTCCCTCTGCTTACCCTGCGGGAAACAGCGTGAACCTAATATATTCCTACGTATATTATATACGTAGGAACTAGTTATTAAATATTTAAATTTATTAATATAATATGTAATATGTTATTGTAAATGATATTCTTTGTACTATATTTGAATAAAAATTATTTGAACTTATGTCAAAAGGTTTTGATTTTATTTATTTCCAAAAGAGGGGAGATGTATGTGCCGCACTCTGTACTTAGCAGTTTAGTAGAAACTTCCTTGGCCTTCCTTCCTTGCGGTTTCCAGATACGACATGGGTACCTTCCAAAAGCGCTTTTATCTTCACTTTAAGAGACGGCAACGTACCTGTAGCTCCTCTGGTTAACACCAGACACGGGATCATGGGCGTTGATCACTTACCATCAAGTGACCCGTACACTCTTTTGCCTTGCCTTGTCTTTTCTGTAAAAAAAAATCTAATTGTCCTATTTTCTCTTCTCAGGGAGAAACTCACGAAGACTGGTATCCCTTAAATGGTAAACAAGGGGATGGTGTGGAAGGTATGATCAACCTCGTTCTAAGTTATTCGGTAAGTTTTAGATAATATTTTTTTTCTTTAATTTTTTCTTATACATTCCCTTACCTTTTGCACGTCAAATATGTTTAATCTACTCAAGTTATACTGACTTCTTGATTTCTGTATTTTTTTACATATGATTAATATTAAATTTGAGTGTGAGGAATCTTTAAAACTAAGTAATTGAGTGTCTCCGTATATCTTTAAGACTAAGTAATTAAGTATCTACGTATATAATTAATAAATATAATATAAAGATATAAAAGGCTGTGTTTTAATTATTTTTGCTTACAAATTCTTAGCGGCCTCTTCCAATCCCTTCCACAATTTCCTATCTACGGCCTCCTTCGTTGCAGAAATGATGTTATCTACTTATTTTGTTTAGGGCTGCCCCTGCTCCTCTTTCCACCTGGTTCTTTCCATTTTGTTATTTCAGTTGTCCAACGTCTGTCCGTGTATCTAGAGAGATAGCCTGGCCGTAGCCATTTTAGATGAGCTGCGCCTCTTTCAAGCATATAGGACTTTTGTTTTCTGCTTTATATATACTCACTTCTTATTTTATGGATTTTTTCTTATTTTAAGCAGAGATATACCCGTAGATATACCGGTAGATATATATAAAGGTATATGTATTGTTTTTTTTTTATTTTTCTGTTTGTATATTATATATATTTTTAAATTGCCACCTACCTACTTGCTTTTAATTATGACAGCTTCTTTTCGCCCTAAAAGTTGTCTGGAAGAGATGGCTATTTAGCCATAAGACCGCCTTTTGTGCATTCTGTTTTAATTATATTCTATTATATGTGTGTATGTATTGTGGTGTACAATCAAAGTAATAATGATATCTCCATTGTTCGTTGGTATGTTGTAATTTTAGTTTTTATTGCATATGGTTAGGCTTGGAAAAATTGAGGTGTCCATTACTATTTTCTTTAAAGACAAATGATTATTAATTGTGACCAGAACTTGTACCATGCATTATTGATTCGTCTACCTCCTTTTCATTGCTTGATATGCTAAATAATACTTGTTTCCCCAGAAATATATAGTTCTTTATATTCGATTTCCATGTCTATTACATATATTATTTTTCTTAGCTCTCTTTGTCTAATGTCTGCATAATACCTTCCGACTCAGACTTACGACAATGTCATATCCTAATTTTAGTTCAACATAAAAGAGTTAAAAAATGTGGCTAAAAGTTTAGTAAAGTTAACAAAAGCTACGAACCACTTGTACTTGTACCGTAGTGATAAGATGCAATAGTATTAATAAAATATTGTCGATTTATAGCTAATTATTACACCAACTAAATTTGACCCCCTACCTCCCAGGTGGGTCCAGCGCCAGTAACAACATTCCCCCCAGTGCTAGTAGTACCCAGCACGGGTATGGGTTATGCCGCCATGCCGATGTACCCCGCTCCTCAGCCTGTACCCCAGCAGCAGTACCCCCAACCACAACAACCGGCTATCACAGCTGAACAATTACAACAGGTAGGTAGATAAAAAAAGCATTTCGCAAAAAATATATCACCATGCGATACATTGTCATATCGATGTATCCCCATAGCAATATTCCAAGCCACTACAACCACCGCCGCACTCGCCGCTGAACAGTTTCAACAGGATCGTATAAAAAATATATGTAACCCCCTCCACCTCTAAATGGGTCTAGCATCCAACAACATGCCAACGTGGCATAGTTGTGCCTGTAATATAATGAAATAAGTAGCGTGTGTAAAGTATCTTAATAGGAGCGGAGTGTCCTAATACTAGTTCCCCAGTTCCCTCTGCCCACCCAGCTATGTGCGATACAGCGTAAAAATAATCAAATATCTGGAGTCTACAGCGACGCATCGGCACAATGTCTGACTGTAAACCGCGACGGTTATATCTTGAGTTCCCATTTGGAGTAAGGAAT
Source organism: Heliconius hermathena (assembly GCA_013403705.1). NCBI lineage: Eukaryota > Metazoa > Arthropoda > Insecta > Lepidoptera > Nymphalidae > Heliconius > Heliconius hermathena. The sequence goes on along the minus strand of JAAIXJ010000022.1, from coordinate 301,174 downwards.
TGTTATCATTTTCTCGCTCGAGTAAGAAACAAATCGCTGCTTTGAGTTTTGACGCCCAACGCGCAATGTCTTAAAAATGTAGGACATGTGAAGAACGACACAGAAACAGCGTTAAAGTTAAAAGAATAACAAATTTATCTTAATGTTACAGATTGAAGAAATGTTCCCAAGTATCGACAAAGAAGTCATCAAATCAGTTTTGGAAGCAAACCGCGGGAACAAAGATGCAACTATAAACTCTTTACTACAGATGTCAGAATAAATAAACAGTTCGTTTAAATTCGACTGAAATAAAAAGCAAAAATGTATTGCAATGTATTCAAAATGGCCGACTTATTCTAAAGAATAATACAGATTATAAATGTATTCGGCTTATATTTATTTCTGTGTATAGTCTGTGATTGTAAATTGCTTTTATTATTAAAAAAATATGGCGCTAGCTATTTTTTTATTGTACTAGTAAAGAAAATTTTATTAAATTTGTAATTAAATTCTTCTTTATTTTTATTTTTTTACAACTGGCAGACATTTAAAAGATTTTCATGCTGTATTTACAATAATAATATTATAATATTATCAATAACATAAGTTTGCATTCTTTTAAAACTACTTCACAATAAAATTTTGCAAACCACATTAGCCTTTATAAATAAAACACATTTAAGTCCTCACTTGCAGTCGTCAATTTAAATAGGTAATGGTGCAAAAATACCAATTTAATCTCAATTAAAATTGTAATTGATAGTTCTGTATATTAATAAATCTATTCCAATCACACTTATTACATATTTTAATGACTACTTTATTTACCATTTTTTTAAGAAAACTCATTGAACATATAAATCTTTATTTAAATTTTGAAGCAACTATAAACTTTGTTTAAATTGTGCATTTGAAGATCAAAATTCAGATAACATTTGAAAAAAGATAGTAGTTTTTTTTTATACTTTTTTTATTAAGTGTAAATAACACTAAATTTATAATTAAGTAAAGCTTCATTGAAGTTACGTCTTGATAGTTTTTAAATTATTAATATGGTATATCTTTTGTCGTTTCACTATTAAAACATATAATCAAAATAAAGCCTTATAAAGAAATAGTATATTTTATTTAGAATTTAAGAACATCTGTTTTTTTATGTTTATATACTAAATGTTCATTAAATAGATATTTATAGAATTTGTACCAATTCAAGACATTAGTACCCATATTAGTAAATAATAATTATATATGATTTAATTTTAATTATATCATACACATAACTATTATATAATATTATATATATTATTTTACCTTTTCATATGTAGCACAGATATATTTAGTATTTATTGGCACAATTAGCTTTTATATTACGCCATTATAGAGGTAGTATAAATGTAATTATTTATAGTAAAATTAAAATATTTTAGAATAATTTACTTACGTCATTTTGTTTATTACAATGTTACTTAACGAATGACTAAGTACGGCTATACAGTCCTTTGCGAATATTGAAATTCTTTGATTTATAAATCAATGTACTGTTTGATTTTTAAAAACTCTCAATAATAGATTTAAAAGAAGCGTGTTGAGTGGCGGAACTCAACGCCGCGCTTTACTTTCTCTGGTAAAGACCCGAGAAAGGAAAATTAAGACAAAATATTTCATTCCACGAATGGAAAGCGAACATACAATCGTCGCGTTTACTGTCACACGCTTGTGCCCTTTTTTTTCAATATTAAAGAACTCGTTAAAATATTGTAACAAAAATTTAGAAACAAACTTGAATAAAGTTTGTTATTAAACTAATTAAAGATTTAAAAAGTTATTAAACTAATTTGAAATTGTAGACATTTTTTTTATTGTGCACATGACAAACAAATTAATCATAATAGATTGATATTTCAAAATATTTTTAAGCACTTAATTTTAAGATGTTTTGATGTTGATTAATTTAGTAATTCTCTTCAAATAATATTTGAAAACGTTCAGAAGAATTGGTTACATGAAATATCTAAAAAAAATTATAATCAAGCAACGGGTTTTTTTCTGAGAGGCAGAGGCCATCGTGGCGCACCGGTTGGATTCCCACTCCGGAGAATAAATTAATTTCATATCTTCACTTTGATAATAAGACAACCGCGGCGTTAAGTTCAAACCACTCAACACACAATTTCTCAAAAATTAGGAAATGCGAAACTGAGTGTCTTAACACTAGGTTCCCTCTGCCTATCCTGCTATAAGCGGAATAAATTGTGAAGCAAAAAATAGTTTCTTTTTTTCTTCACATTCTTTAATATTCTTCACTTTCCTTTTTTACAGCGATAGAAAGAAATAGGTGAGTCCTAATATAAAGCTTCACGGCTAATTTGTGCCAAAATTTGCCATCAACAATTTGCTATTATTATTAATATAATAATTTTTGGTATTAATTTCTATTTTGTTAATTACTTTGAATATACAATGTATAAATAAATTATATTGTTTATCCTTTATTGTTGTTTTATTTGAATTACCTTTTCTGTATGTTTTCTTTTCTGTATGTTTATAATATTTATGTCGATATTTTTTATTGTTTTTACTCTTCTTGTCTATAACTATTCGCTTTCTCTCAAGCTGTATAATTACCAATTACTTATTTAATTTATAATAATAAAAATGTTATTTATAAAAATGAAATACAGAACGTAGAAATGAAAATATTATATTATATATTGTGCCCTGAGTGAGAATTCAACGCTTCGCAATTCGAATTCGAATCGAGTTCGCTCGCTTGTGCCTCTGCGTCACGACGGCCTTAAATATGTGAATGTGTATATTGTTGTATACGGTTGGAGAATAACATAGGTTATAAAAAAAACAAATAATATCAATATATACACATGTATTACAATAACAATATATAATCATGCAACATGTTTCTTTTTCTTCTTAGTTTCTTTCTCTACTTTCCTTTCTTGAATACTCTCCGTTTTCCGTTTAATTTTACTCACTTTTCCTATTACGTCTTTGAACCTGTCATCCTTTTTCATTAAACTCTTGTTGACTTTTTTTAGATTATCTTTAATAGTTTCATCAATGTTCTCCATCTCGCTCTTTTGTATTGAAATTGTATTTCCTTCTCGGTCATTCTTGTTTATCTGAGCTTGAATCTGCTTTATTTTAGCCAATTTAGCTTTTTTGGCTGCTTTTATTCGTTTTCTTTTCATTTCTTCTAACCTGTGGAATATTTTGAAATGGTTTTATAAAACATTATATAACTAATTATGTTTTTCCGGCACAATTTTACAATACATGATTTTTTTTTAAATATTCTTTAGTATTAAAAGGAAAAAAAGACTGAATAAACATATCATAATTCTATTTATTATTTTAACACATATGTCATCAGTAAATCTGGTGTTTATTTTTTGTATATGCTAATATTTTCTAAAATAATTTTTGTAACTACAATTATATTTAAATTTAATACCCACCCTTCCTCCATAGCGTCAGGGTCGACTCCAGCCATAATCCATCTTTTAATTTTATAATTCTTTTTTCTTTGTTCAAATTCCTCGTTATCTAACTGAGCCTCTTGTTCACGGCGCGTTACGCTGACTGTTGTGAAAACTTTTACAGCTTCATCATCTGTAGAATTGATATATTTATATATATTAAGCCATATACATTTCTGTCGGGGCCGTCGTGGCGCTGGGGCACAAGCAGACCGCAAAAGCGATGGTTGTGGATAACTTTGGGCGTTATAACAAACAACAGATAATATAATTAATTATAAATTTCTAATGTTCTAATCATTATTTATTTTCAACACTGACTGTTATAAATAACAGTAAATAATATTCATTATCTGCTATGAAAATAGGTTCGATAATGATCGGAAATATTTAGTAGTTGTTCGGCCTACATCGAGTTCGGCCAAGGTCAAATAAAATAATGATGGCGAACTTCACATCGTATAACCTCGCACAAATATGAGTTTTAACTCAATGGCAGAAAGGCCAAATATTACTTACATTAAAATAACTAATAACAAAAATATTAGTCTGAACTTCGTACATTTTGTCATTGTATTGTATTTACGTTGAAAATAATATAATATATATTACAACAGTTTAAAATAACAGTTAAAAAATATAATATAATGAATAATGCATTATAAAAATATAACAATAACGCCCAACACTAGTTGTGGATTCGATTCCCATTCGCGGGAAAACAATATTGAAAATTGTCATTTATTACATTAAAGCACGCAGACGTTGAATTCCATCACTCAACACACAATGCCACGAGAAACCGACAGAAAGTTGGGTACGGAAGTGTCTGAATGGGAAAAGGAGTGTCTTAACACTACGTTTCCAGATTTCTCTGTCTACCCTGTTATATGAGGGATACAGCGTGAGGCAAAAACACCTACCAGCAATTAAGTTACTAGACCTTACTGTCCTGTATTACTAATGTTACCGAAATACAATACTATTACAGTAAAATAAACTTATTCTAATTTTGATTAATTGTGACTATTGAACCAATAACACTAATCAATAATTGTTTATCTTACCATCAATCTTATATTCACTCAATTTCGTTTTTATCTGATCTTCAATCTCCCCGAGCCTCAGTATGTCGTATGGCGTTATCAGCGATATCGCCATGCCTTCACGACCGGCACGAGCCGTACGACCCACTCTGTGCAAACAAAAATAAAAAAAACATTATAATTCCTACAGGCCAGTCGTGTCACAGGAACACAAGTCAATAAGTGACTAAACCCGACAGGTTGTGGGTTCGATTCCCAATCGAGGAAATGAAATGTTTGATATTTTCATTTCTTAGTAGGCTAGTAACGAGGCAAAGCGCGGCGTTACGTTTCGCTACGCAATACACAATATCTCCAGAATTTGTCGGTAAGTGGGGAACAGAAATGTCTTAATGGGAACGAAGTGTCTCAACACTAGGTTCCAAGGTTTCCTCTGCATACCAAAGCCAAAACAAAATTACCTACCTATGTATATACTCCCTAGGCTCCAAAGGTAGCTTATGATTTATGACCAAATCCACTGAAGGTATGTCCAAGCCTCTCGCCGCTACGTTAGTTGCTATCAGCGTACATTTTAGGTTACTACGAAATTGTGTCAACGTTGACACTCTTTCCTTTTGCCTCATGAAACCGTGGAGGCACACGTTGTCCATGCCTATTGCGTTTAACATCATTGATAGTACTTGACACTCCCTGGAAAATTATATTGATACTTTTATATAAATATATTGCAATACTTAGAAAACGTATAAATATTTTAAACGTAGCGGAACTCGAACCCGCGCCTCCTGGAAACCGACCTGAACGTATAGCTTAGTGGTCAGAGCGCCTGGGTTTTTTTTATTTCCTAAGTGTGGAATAACACTTCAAAAATGTTAAAAATATTGCAATACTATAAAAAACATTTAATATCAGTAGTTCTACACACGTGGCTATCAGACAGCGTCCAAATGTTTTGAAACCAATGAAGCTATACATTCTCATAGTACTAAGTAGGTTCATATATAATTGCTCATTAAGTGCAATAATGACGTAGCTGAAGTTAAAAAAAGGAAAAAAAAGGTATGCACTGCACCAAATATAGCGATATAATTTTTACAATTCGGTTTTTAATAACGACGATGGCTTCACTATCGCATAAGAATTACCTATTAAAAACTATAGAATCCACTTGTAATACAAAACAAAAAATACTCACTTCTTAGTATCAGTAAAAATAATAACATGTGAGCTGGGCTTGATTTCCCTGTACTTTCTTAATGTTTGTACCAAATATACATCTCTGGCATACGCCGGACACACTACGTAACGTTGATCCAGCGTGTTTACTGTTAGTGTTGTATCAGATTCTGCCCACATTATTAGTTTCTGTAAAAGAGGGTTTCTTTTTTTCCGACTGCTAAGGAAGGGTTATGTTTTTCGCGTGTATCTTGTATGTATGTAATATTCTTTATTACCTCGTATCTCCAGAACCGCTGAACGGATTTACATATTTGAGGTATCGTTAGATTCGTATTAGCAGCCCAAGTGTTCTTAGATAGGTGACGTTAATAAAAAATAATCATGGCGGCTGTGGTACGCCATTGGACTTAGTAAAAAAAAAAATTTCGTTTCGAATACTACAATATGGGTATCAAATTCAAGAGCTCAATTTCAGGATTTCAAAAAGGTATATCATGATTATCATTACCATAATAAATTCTAACAAAAAAAAGAAAAATAAAAAAATATTTGTAAAAACAAAAACCCCGACTGCATCAAACTAAAAAGAAAATAAACAAGCCCAATACTTTATTAGGATTAACAGTCGGGACCTATAAGTAATTCTTCAATCAATAAAATCTTTACCAGGAACCCCGCATAATTTAAAGAGGTCCCGACTGTTAATCTTAATAAACTATTGGGCTTGTTTATTTTCTTTTTAGTTTGATGCAGTCGGGGTTTTTGTTTTTACAAATATTTTTTAAATTTATTTATCTTTTTTTTACCTTCACGCTATATCCTGCAGGCTGTAATAGGGTAGACAAAGAGTATTCCTTAATAGGGAGTACATAAGACTATATTTTTAATAAATGTTCGGTCACCAAACATTTACCCTAGTACCCTACATAATATAGTAAAGCACCAGAAATACTGTGGTGTAACCAGTTATTACTTATTTTACTTCAAACAATGTTTCACTATGATGTTTTTTTTTAGCTTCATGCTGTATCCCACACATAGAGTAGACAGAGGGAACCTGGGAACCTATAGTAGGGACACTCTGTTCCCATTAAGACACACCATTCTCCAACTTCTGCCAAATTCTGGAGGGATTGTTTATTGATTGGGGGAACTCAACACCAAACTTTGCCTGTTTACCAGAGCGAGGTCATGAATATATTAAATATTTCATTTCCTCGACTGAGAATTGAACCCAGTACCGGTTGAGTTTACAGTTGCACGCTTGCTCTTGATATGTTTCACTATGACATATTTCATTTTACATAAAAGGAATATAATTTAAATAAAATATGTATATTAAAAGTAATAATTAACTTACATCTGCATTTAAAGGCAGCAATTTCAACTCTTTAACATTTTCAGTAATGGTGGCCGAAAAAAGCAAGTTCTGTCGTGTCTTGGGCAAAACTTCAAAAATAGTTTCAAGGTCCCCTTGGAATGATTCACTGAAGAGCCTGGTAAAAATTATTTTGCTTTAGCAGCATGCTGTATCCTGCGCATGGCATGGTAGTCAGAAGGAACCTGGGAACCTAGTGTTAAGACACTCCATTCTCCATTAATGCCAAATTCTGAGGTTTTTGTGTGTTAAGTGATGTAACTCTACACCGTGCCTTCCTCGTTACCAGAGCAAAGAAATAAAAATATTACAATCTTCCGATTATATATCCAACACACAACTGTCGCATTTACAGTCATACCTTTGTGCCCCTTTTAAATTTGGGGGTGCATAAGAAATATAGCATGTTTGCTCTAGGGTTTCTACTTGTACTGCTATATTTGAGATGCAGTGTAAGTAAAGCTAAATATTATAATATTTTTTTACCTGTCAGCTTCATCCAACACTAAATATTTAATTTTCTTCAAACTAAATGTGTCACAGCCTGATATATGGTCAGCTAGTCGACCAGGCATGGCCACCACTATGTGAGGTCTTTTTGATAGTTTCAAAGATTCTTCTAGTTGATCTGAACCTCCTGTTACTATGCATACTCTTAGTTTTAATGGCTGACCCAGTATTTGAAATTGATCTGCTATCTGTAAAAAAATTTATCCTTTTAAGTCATAGAACAATTGAGAGTTTTTTATGTTACATTAAAGTTTTTAGAATAAAAGCTTAAATAAAATTTTATTTCAATATACAGAATTTTCGATCTCTGTCGAAAGCTGCGGTTGTCTTTCCTAATGATATGACTTTAAGATAATAAATGGCAATAAGCAGTAAATTCTTTCAGCCTATTTTATTATAAGTAATTTGAATTTATGGTAAAAGAAATAAAATAATTCACCTGGTAAGCTAGCTCATGTGTTGGAGTCAGCACTAATGCAAATATACCATAAGGATCTTCTGCCAAATTTTGTAGAATAGGTAAAGCGAATGCAAATGTTTTTCCGGAACCTGTCTTAGCTGCTCCTATACAATCATGACCTTCGAGAATTTTCGATATACACCCTTTTTGAATTGGGGTCGGGCTTCTTATTCCTATAAAATCACGAATGTTACTAATTTCCTAAATAAAAATAGTAATAACCTCTTACAATAATAAGTTGTTCTTACCAAGGGTAAATAACTGCTTAATGAGCCACGGCTTAACACCTAATTCAGCAAACTCTTTTCCATCGTTTTCATTCATATTTGCTTTTACATTTAATTATTTAAAATAATAAATATAATACTGAACACGTTGTTTTGTTTATTATGATCAAGGATTTAAATGTCAATGTCATCTGTAACTAATTGCTGTCGTTTTTTTTTTCAAATAACGTAAGGACGTACATTAAAAAAATAAGAGTTAAGAGCTATCGAGGAGTATGGTTAGAGCAATTAAAACTTAAGTCAATATTGTTTTATCTAAAAAAATCTAAAATACAAGCTCTTTCAAGTATTTTTTTTTATTCTATTGACTTCAAGAAAACGGATGATGAGATTGGGAACATTTAGATACTATTTTACGTGGACATGAAAATACCAAGGTATTCATGGCCCAATGGATTATATTCAAGAACTTAACACAACTAACTCATATCAATTCATTCTCCACGGGACATCACTATGCATACAAACACTGAGCTGATGCACTCACAACTTTCATTCAAATCATTCAGTCACACGAAGTTCACGAACACGCATCATGCGAGTGATACTATAGTGATCATGTTGTGTGATTAAATATTAAATTATAATTTACCATTTCCTGTATTAATATAGCTTCGTCTACATTAACCGGCTTATTTATAACACAAATTAATTATTAAAAATATATCTATATTGCAAGTATATCACCATTATAATAGAAAAGTAAAATAGTTTACTATTAAGTACCGAGAAAATGCACGTTTGAAATAACTATCTCCAATTAACGCATTTCTATTCAGTTTTTCTGTTAACACACTTATTTCGATCTTCGATATACGCTAAGTAAGTTATATTATTTTTATTATATACGGTAGGTAGATTTTTGTTTATATTTAGGTTTATTATTTTGTCTATTAGTTGATACCAGTGTATCGTTATAAATATATAAATATTTAATTTTGTATATTAGACATGTTTCTTAGTAGATCGAAGTGCGATTATAGAGACTATAAATATATTTATAAATAATCTTTGGCACCAATAAGTATATTAATTACAAAGTATATTTTAGCTTACGTGTTGAAATGGCGATAATGCATTAGATCTATGATAGACGACACCAAATACTTTGAAGTGCGTCAAAATATTTAATTTATTTTGTACTGCTTTGTTTAGCTTTATTTATATATATTCCATCTCTTTAATTATTTAAAAACATTTTGCATATAAAATTGCTTGTAAAACCTATAAATAATAAATATATGTATATATAATATGTTTATAGAATGAGGTTTATATTTTTTTACAAAATATAACACGCAAGTGCGATAATTTATATTTTAAAATAAATAATAATTTGTCTACAGGCACATTTGTATCAAAATGAGTTTATTCAAAACTGTGATGAGTGCAACAGTTGCCAGTGGGAAGATAGGACTTAAAAACAGTAATGTAAGTAAACAATATCTTTAATGTTTTTATTAGCTTCATGCTGTATCCTTCAACAGGGAGCTAGAGCAAACCAAGTGTTTCCAAGGAATGGTGACTACACCCACAACCATCATGTTAACAGTCCATGTGATGTGCCACTGCACTACCACAACCGTAATATATTTAATCTTTTAAACAATAAAAAGTAATCATTCAAGTTTTTGTATTAAAAAAAAGTTATTGCATTTTCTTATTAAAATTATTTATAATAATTCTATTGACCTAATTACTTTGTTCTTGAATGAAACATTTATAATTAAAAATGGTGTAATTAGATGACCATAAAATGTATTGACAGATAACTTACTACTTTTATGTTTTCATAATCTCATTTATATGATAAAAGAGCTGTAGGTTTATTTTATAGAACTACATTAAAAAATTAGATTAGATTTTTTACTATAGTGTTTTTATTAAATGAAACTTGGCTATAACAAACAAAATATTATTAAAACATTATTTATATTTATATACATAATAGACCTTCAATATTTAATAATAATAATAAAAGCTGATAACTATACGTAACATAGCTGCATAGATAATGCACTGCATGTTTACCTTCTAAGGCATAACATGGTTTAAATGCAACAAATTGTTCTTTTTTTGTGTATTTGTCAATTTTTTGTATTAGGACTCTACTTTAATTTCAGTTTATTGAGAAATGGAGGTGTGGAACAAGAATCATTTTATATTTTTTTTGTTGTTGAGTTCCACCACTCAACATGGAATGTCATTTTAATAAATCGTTAATTACACTGGAAATCGTTTGTTGGCAACAAGAGATAATGCAATTTTGGATTTGATAAATATAAATTTGTAAATTATTGCATTCCTTAGATATTTCTTGGTAATTGCATATTTTTATTAGCTTCATGCTAATAAAAATAAAGCACGGTAGGAACCTAGGAAGGGGGAACCTGGGAACCTATTGTAAAGATATTTCGTATCCATTAAGATACAAAAGGAAGGTTCTCCACTTTCCACTGAACTCTGGAGACATATTGTTCAGTTGCAAAACTCAACATTGCTCTTCGCCTCGTTACCAGGGTGAAGAAAATGAGAATATTCCATTTTCCCTTTAGTGGGAATCAACCTACAACCTATCGCGTCTACGGTCGCACGTTCGTGCCCTGCGCCACGAATAACTATTAAATACTAAATATAACTTTAGAGTCGAAAATTTTCCTAAACAACTTCGTAAGTAATACAATGCAGCTCGTTACTTGGTAACCGGGCACATGATGTATCGGAGTGCTCGTGCTATAATAACGCCGCTTATGTATTTATAATTGTATGTAAATTTTGTATGGCCTTGATATCTTAGACAATATAGAAATATGAATATTATTTTAATATTATATACTTTATATTATATACTTGAGGCCGGTCGTGGCGCAGCGGCACGAGGTGTGACTGCAAAACCGACTGGTTGTGGGTTCGATCCCCACTCGAAGAAATGAAATATTTACTTAAATTTATATTTCCATTTCTTCGCTCTGGTGTCGAGGTTAAGCGCGGCGTTGAGTTCTGCCACTCAACACGCAATGCCTCCAGAATTCGGCAGAAAGTGGGGAACGGAGTGTCTTAACAGTAGGTTCCCTCTGCCTACCCTGCTCTGTGCGGGATACAGCGTGAAGCTAATTTTTTTTTTTTTTATTATTTTAATATTATAAAGTGGAAGAGTTTGTTTGGATGAACGCATTTATCTCAGGAACTTTGTTCAAATTAGTTTTGGGGTTTCGGGTTTAGATTAGAATGTGAACTTTGGCATATACAATTACTAATTATTTCTTTAATGCAAAACCATAGGCTAAGATTTAGGTTCAGTAAAGGTTTTACAATCTGTATTGTACAGAAGTGTTTCAGATTAACTTTTTTAGCTGGACTAATCCCCCTTTTAAAAAAAATATTTTTTATCAAATGGAATTCAAATATAATTGATAACATATAAAACAAATATAAAATGTTAATTAAATGCATTTTTAATAATTTAATAGTAAAATGTGTATGAAGTTCAATGCCAAATAGTGTCCCTAGAACGAGCATGGCGCGCGCAGCTAATAGAAAATGTATGAAACAATGTTTATTGCATCGATTGACTGTAGTAAGTTGTTACGTATATGTACAGTACTATATGGTGTGTATTGTATTTCATATTATGTATAGGTAGTAGAAGTATTTTACACGCACCGCTCACATGGTCTAGAAACAAAGTAAGAACTTTAATAATACTTAATTGACGTAATGTAAATGACAGGTATCATATTAAATGGAGAGGTCGTCGTGACGCAGTAGCACACGCGTGTAACTGTAAACGCAACGTTTGTGGATTCGATTCCCATTCGGGGGAATGAAATATTTAATATTTTCATTTCGTCGCTCTGATGACCAGCCAAGGCACGGCGTTGAGTTTCCGCCACTAAACAGGCATTGCCTCAAGAATTTGACGGAAAGTGGGGAACGGAAGTGCCTTAATGGAGGAATAGAGTGTCTTAACACTAGGTACCCAGGGTGACTCTGTCAACCTACAAGAAGCAACAACTGGATTCCGAACCAAGAACCGTCTATTTATGCTTATTCTTATTATTTTCAACTTGGCAGTTATACTTATAACACAACTAAATTACTTATATTATTCTTATTCTTTACATTGAACCTTGAGCTCTAATCTTTTTTTAGTAATTAAAGGTTTTTGACTTCTACCGCAATGGAGGCCATGTTTTTTTTGTTAACAATTTTTTGGCCCCGTTGATTTGTTGTATCTTATTTATCTAAGTGTTTGCCAAGTGAATGGAATAGTCTGTAAAAAAAATCGTATTATATCTAAGTATCTAAACTTAGACATAATATGAATTAGGCTGTGGTAAAAGTGGGGAACGAGAGTGACTTAATACTAGGTTTCCCAGCTTCCCTTTGCCTACCTGTTAGGTGCGGGATACAGGGTGAAGTTAAAAAATCTATCTACTTAATATTATATTCAGCTTTATGCTATGTTTGGTAAGACACGATGATTTCAGGTTCGATTTCCAGTTAAATCGTTCGGATTTAACATTAAATTTAACTTAGTGCTTCGTTGAATTCACTCAACATGCAATGTATCAGTGTCGATAGTTGGTGTAGAACGGAGTGTCCTGTCACTGTTCTCCAAACATGTTAAATTAAAGAGGTCTTTTACGTGAAGCTTTTTGGCTGCTTTTTAGTGAAGAAATACATAATTATGACAAATCCATTAGTAGTAGTTAGTAGTAGTACAGTAGGTAACTTTGTTGTAAAATGACTCAAGATTGATAAGTAATTATGATCTTTGAACCTATTTAAGTATATGTTCTTCCTGAAGGTCATTTAGATGACATCTTGACAATGGCATAGTGTTATAACTAAAATTAATTAATTATCTCCTTCCGATGATTAAATCTCTACTTTTCTTCATTAAAAACCACAAGGACTGTTTTGAACGAAAACAGCACGTCAATCGTTTTGTTGACTGAAAGATGTTCAAATAACGAAATTAATGTATGGCTTCATTGTAGCCATTGGCCAGATAGTGTGACTGTGAACGCTAACGGTTGTGGATTTCATCCCATTCGAGGAAATAAAATATTTCTATTTTTCTTCGCTCTGGTGTACACCAGGCAAAGCGATTTTGGGGGAAATTGGGGAACGAAAGTATCTTAACGGGAATGGAGTGTTTTTACATTAGGGTCCCTTTGCCTACTCTGCTATGTGTGGAATACAGTGTGAAGCTGAAGAAGAAAAAAAGTATCAACAAATTTTTATCATCGATTGATATTATCTTCTTTAGCTAGCGTTAGTGCTTTGTTTTGAGCGATGAAATGAAAATTACTCTGGCACCAAGGCAAAACCCCGGCGTTGATTCCCGCCACTTAACGGAGTGTCTTAACACTAGGTTCCCGTTGCTTACCCTCCCATATGCGGGATACAGCGTGAAGCTGAGAGACGTTAAAATAAAGTAGAATCATTAATGATCTAAGCTCAAATATCATGTGAATCATACATAATATAATACGAAATGTTATATTGTAATTATTAAACATTACTTTGTTTATAGTTTATATTACACGTGGTGTTTGTTAAGATAACAAACGTAAAGGAACAGGAAGGCTTATTGATAAAGCACGGCGTGGATTGCTCATACAAAACATAATAAAACCGGCGAATAGAAAACTATGTCGTTGTTTTGTAGATTTAAATTGTAAATATCTTATCAGTAAATAATGTTAACTTGTTGGTACAGGAGATAATAATAGTGAGGCCAGTCGCGCGATTGTAAACGCGACAGACTATGAGTTCGATTTCCACTCGAGCAAAAAATAAATATTTAATATTTTCATCTCCTTCAGAAGTGTCTTAATGGGAAAACGGAGTGTCTTATCACTACGTTCCTAGATTCCTACTGTCTTTTGAATACACCAAAAAAAATATAACAACAGGGAGCGGCGATGGGTTCACGTTTTCTACCCAATGGCAAATAGAACCTATTGTTAAGCCGTTGAAATATTATGTGTTGAGTAGCGGAACTCGATGTATTATATACGTTTAATTCTCTTGTAATACGAAATAATTGAATATACTATAGAATTAGTCTTTAATGGCATTTTTGATGGCGTCGAGTTTGTACCACACATAATCACAGGTGAAATTTACATAATTCATGGCCAATATTCAAAAAATAAAGTTACTCTAATTAAAAAATAGTAACCTAAATTACCTGCAAGATTTCTTTATCTATCTATTGGTTGCTAGTAAAAAGCATGACACTTTTTATTTTATTATAATACTTACAAAGATCAACAATACAGTCATTGTTTAAAGGAATAATCTAGTATTATTTTGCATTACTTTCAAATCACGTTTGATATTTATTTTGTGGATATTAGAACAAATACAAATCATTATGGATTCCATACCTTCAGGTAAACGTCTTGACAAAAAAATAATAAAATAGTTAACATTTATTACGATTGCGAAGATACGTCGTTTTAAACTTAAGGCGATATTTCATTAAATTATTTTTATTCTTATAGTAAAAATGTTTATACTCGACCGCGCTCAACCCGTATTTTTTATTATTTTAATAATAAATTCCAGTACCTTTTATTTGGTACTAAATTGCTACTTGCGACAACTGTACAAAATGAAATTATAAAAATATTAATAACCACTTTCAGACGGTTCCCATTATACTAGTAGTATACCAATTATCATTATATTATTAGAATATAATGACTACGGAACTCGACTACCTCAAAAACAAGTAAAGGCTTATCCTCACGATTATATATTGAATACATAAATATCGAAGCAGATTTAAAATTATATATATTTTTTTTATGGACGTGGTAATTAAATAAAACTTTATTTTTTACCCATTAAAATAGAATATAAATACACTCATGATTGAAGAGATATAAATATTATTTCCGATCAATTAAAGCAATATTTAAACATAAATATATTTTATATAATATTGACCAACTTTTAAGTAAATTTCAGGTGTGTGCGACAGCTGAAAGATTCTCTTCGTTAGGTGGTTAATGATATACCTACAAAGTTAGAAAGAATATGGGAAATAGTACGATTTAAACTTTTAAAGTATTTATTTAACCTAAATATTTTAACTTTTTTAGAAAACGTATTTTTAACGTAGTGGATTTTTTTTATAAGCTCTGCCTTTTAAAAACATTTTATTTTATTTCATAAGTGTGGAATATCACTTTAAAAATGTTATTTAACACGTTATTTTTTTTCTGTTGTCAACAGTTACGTCCCTTCCTATCGTGTGCTCCCATTGCCTTAACATGGGATCGGTCTGCCCACACTCAGGACATCACCAAGAACATTCAGTACATTACCAACGACAAGATCGATCTAAAGACAGATCCGAAGACCCTGAAGTGAGTACAACGTTATAACCTTACAGATTTAGGTATTGGCTTTTTAGTTTTTTGTAACTGTAATAAGCACTGGTAATAAGATAAAGCGCGGCGTCGAGCCACGCCATTCAACACTCAATGCCTCAAACATTACGGTACGTATCGCTGTATGCGGCGTGTAGTTATATAAAATATATATTTATATAAGTTGAATTATATTAATTATTAATAATTATAAAGGTTAAGTTAAGTGCAGTTAAGTAAAATTACAAAATTCTTTCTCACAAATTATAACTGATAAACTTTGTACTTACAAAAAAAAACTAACAATATCGTGTAGAAATAATGCATCAAAACTATTTAAACTAATCTAACCCCTCGTTTGCACGGCGACTTTTTGTAGTACGACAAAAAGTAATTTCAATAGAACAAATACATTCACACGGATAATAATTATAACATTAAATCTTTATTTTAAAATAAAATTCTAATTACATTAAATTTACAATTAACATAGATTATAATTTTTATTTATTATCAATAAAATACTATACGGACACAAAGGTGTGACTGAACGCGGCGGATGTGGGTTCGATCCCCACTCGAGGATATAGACATTAATTCCATACATGTTTATCCTCTTAATATTCTTGAACAGTGAAATACGCTTTACTTGTTAGTATTTTTTTAGAATTTTTTTCCCTTCCCTCTGCCTACCCTGCTGTGTGCGAGATACAGCGTGAAGTTGATTAATTGATTAATTAGTTTATAAAATACTGACATCACAAAGTTGAACGATACAAAATTTTGTTACGAACAAATGAACTATTAATTTTTTTTCTTGTTTTTTTTTCAACACANTATGTTTATATATATATATATATATATAAATAATATCAAAAAATTACTTTTTAATACAAATTTAATATAAAAATGAGGCTGTCATAGCGCAGTGGCACAAGGGTGTGACCGTAACGCGACAGATATGGGTTCGATTACCACTCGGGGAAATGAAATATTTATTTACATTTATATTGGTATTTCTTCGCTCTGGTGTTGAGGCAAAGAGCGGCGTTAAGTTCCGCCACTCAGCACGCAATGCCTCCAGAATTCGGCGGAAAATGAGGAACGGAGTGTCTTAACACTAGGTTCCTTCTGCCTATCTTGCTGTGTATGAGATAGAGCGTGAAGCTGATTTATTTATTTAAAAAATCGATACTGCTAGTGGTTTTGCTTTAACTATTTGCACGTTTTACTGCCGTGAAAGACGGCAATAAAGTGATTTAAAATCGTTTATATGAACAGGCAAATTGTACGCGATATATAATCTTTTTCGCCGGGTTTTTACGCTGCTACTTTATGTCTCCCGTGCGAACGAGGGGTTAGTTTATTTCCAGTTATGGCGCCAGGGCACAAGCGTGCTGCGGTTGTAAACGCCACAGGTTGTGGGTTCGATATCCTCTCAAGGAAATGAAATATTTAATATTTTCATTTCCTCGCAAGACTAGGCAAAGCACGGCATTGAGTTCCGCTGCTCAATACCTCCAGAATTCGGCGGAAAGTGGGGAACAGAAGTGTCCTAATGGGAACGGAGTGTTTCAAAACTAAGTTCCGTTAGCGTGAAGCTAAACATATAAAAAATAAATTAAAAATAATTTCGTATTAAGATTTCTAAGAAAATTATTCTAACACAGTAGTTTAACAATAGTATATGAGTATATTCCCTCATTATAATATCACATCGTATGTTTGTTCAGAATAATGACTTATTAGGAAATAAGTGACCCAGATAAAAAATGTGCCGAGTAATGAATATATCTACGTACATAATGCTGTATTTACTGACATCGTTTACAATCTATTTATTTGCGTTCACAGTTTTAGTGGTAGATTTTTGTAAGACTGGCAATACTGACATTTTTAGAGATTTGTAATTTAGAAGAGAAAAAAAAACACAACGAAGCCGTTATAGGATCATTTTGTCAATATCTATACTTCTGTGCCTATTACCTACTAAATACTAATATTATAAAGATCGAGTTTGTTTGGTTTTGTTTTGTGTTTGTCTTGGATAGTCTATTTATCGAGAAAGGCTATATTTTATATAGGCTATATATTATATAGCTTAAATCTTATTTAGCCAATGAGCTAAGTACTAGGTTAGATTTACTTCGGGCATAGAATGGTTCATACACAACTTCTCCATCTATTTAAAATCCCCTACGATTCTTTTTATAGATTTATAAATATTATTATTATTTATTTCTATTGATAGCATAATCAATAGAAAAATCATTGAGGCCGGTCGTGGCGCAGCGGCATGAGGTGTGACTGCAAAACCGACTGGTTGTGGGTTCGATCCCCACTCGAGGAGATGAAATATTTACTTAAATTTATATTTCCATTTCTTCGCTCTGGTGTCGAGGTTAAGCGCGGCGTTGACTTCTGCCACTCAACACGCAATGCCTCCAGAATCCGGCAGAAAGTGGGGAACGGAGTGTCTTAACACTAGGTTCCCTCTGCCTACCCTGCTGTGTGCGGGTACAGCGTGAAGCTAATTTATTTATTTTTTTATAATCAATGACCTTACAAAGCTAACGGGCAATTTTATATTAATTGTGTAAAATATAATAATTTTCATACAAGTGTGTATTTAATAACGTTTAATAAATAATTAATTATCGTAAATCATTATATAATATATTATGTTTTTTTAAATACATAACGCCTGGCTCGAAATGGGATGGCTGTGGGTTCGCTGCAATTTGGCACATTAAATTATTTACGACTTCTTTTCTGCCGCGCAACAAGCAATTCGGGAGGGGAGTGGAGAACGGAGGATCTGAACACTGTTCTTTCTGCCTATCTTGCTATATGAGGAGAAAAGCGTGCAAATGAAAGTTATTAACGACCTCAATCTCTAAAAATTATCTTTTAATACTTTTTGTACTGCAATGATTTGTGTTGAAACTGCTCTACTCTCTTAAAGTTTATTATTACAATTAAGCGGATCTATTTGATTTTTATTTCTTATTTTTATTTTCTTTTTTCCGTATCCATGCAAGATACAGCAAAGAGAACACATAACAGTGTAAGGAGACAGACGGGAGCCTACTGTTAAGAAACTCTTTTTACCTCTATCCAAGCAATTTTTGAGACGTTGCGTGTTGAGTGGCGGAGCGTGGCGTTAAGTTACTTAACCATTTCCACTTGTTACCAGAGTGAAATGAAAGTAATTCTTTCTCCCGAGTGGGAATCGAATCTATAGCTATCGTGTTTACAGTTGGACGTCTGTCTGTATCTTGCATATGGAAAATGCATATGGAAAAACAAATGAATAACTTTACATAATAAACTAAGTGACGATTCGCTGATTATAATAAATTTATTATATAAGTTTTATAAAATTTCCTTATTGTATTCATTAGCTATGATTAGGCACTTAATATGTACAATTTTATATAAAAAAGAATTATAGTTTTTATAATAAAAAACTTTTTTTATATTTTTTTATTTTTAAAATAAAATGCGGCTTTCATGTAAAATTAAACAGGTATGTTCGTGTGGGGTGGGCACAATATTATTCAGGGGTGGGTACGTTCCCCCACCACATGGGCATCCAGAATAAACTCGTTAAATACTATCATGATT
The DNA here is from genome assembly GCA_013403705.1 of Heliconius hermathena. Classification (NCBI taxonomy): domain Eukaryota; kingdom Metazoa; phylum Arthropoda; class Insecta; order Lepidoptera; family Nymphalidae; genus Heliconius; species Heliconius hermathena. Next base: position 281,817 of record JAAIXJ010000022.1, on the reverse strand, counting down.
TCATATCCTGGTACCATCTAAATGCACTACAACTATGAACTACAACATATTCAAGGCCACTTTATTCTTGGCTCGACACGTAAATACGTACCTATTTAGTCGCGCGTATTACCTATCTACCCACATGCATTTATTAGATGCGGTCTGCATCGAACTGGACTTTGTACTGTCAATTGATAAGTCGATATATTGATGAAATTGCTAGTATTTATGCTTATGAACTATATATATTACAAGATTTTATTCGATTTGCTGTGTTTGTATGTAAAATCTTGCAAGCTCAATTTGACCCACTTCCCAGTGTCTGATTGTGCGGACATTTGACAATGAAATAAATTACTTACATTTAATATTATTGTTAATCCAAAATGACCGCCGTAACAAAATGGCGGACGAGACATTCATTCATTTCATTCACAATCCATCTAATACGATTATCAAATGAATATTTTTAAAATACGATACAAAAAAATGTTTGTTCCAAAAAAAATATTTACCTGTTTATGTAATTTTGAATCGATGGTTTTTTTTAAATTGTCATTGATTTTGATTATGGTCAGCTAGTCAATACATAAAATATTAGAGAAAATGCTACTAGTCTCCTATCCCCTACTAATACAAAAATTAAGGTAAATTTTCATGTTTATTTCCCTTCAGGCTAGACAAGCAACAGAATCGTCCAACTTGCGTAATGATGAATTGGCTGCTCGCTAGGCAGAAGCATGTCATGAAGTATGCCAATCTATATTTGGAACAGGGTTTCGATGTCATATCGGTTTCGTGCACACCATGGCAACTGATGTGGCCGTTAAAGGGATCTCAGGTATGTCATGACATGGTTATTATGTCTGTATATGGATACAAAATTGACATTTTTGACAGTTTTTTTTAAATGTGGCCATTTTATGAAAATATATCCTGTTGATATAGGTAGGTCTTACACCTATCTGCTATAGATATATTTGTAAGTCAGTCTAGATTCACCTTTCAGAGCTAATTTGACAACTTGATAACTATTTAGGTAGAAGAAGCGAAAATAGCTTTTTTCCCTTTACTCTGTATCTGCATTAAGGCAAAAATAAGATGAACAAATAAATATATGAAAAATAATAGGTTAAGAATTATAATAACATAATAATAACAAGGTTCTCTAGGCGGCGTTGAGTTGCACCAATCAACACGCAATGTCTCTAGAATTCGGCTGAAAGTTGGGAATGGAGTGTCTTAACACTAGGTTCCCAGATTCCCCCTGCCTACTCTGCTGTGTGCGGGATACAGCATGAAACAAAAAAATATATGGTCTTGTAACTTAGTAAAATCAATTAAATGCATCTATTTAACTTAAATGTTAAGAATATATTTCTTCTCTTAGTTGGATTATTAATTTTTTTAAATAGTCAATACTAAAAGTAATTCTGTGATGTTGAAAGACATCGTACGGTAAGCCGCGTGTTGACCTCATTTACTTATCTTTATAACAATATATTATGTAATCTGAACCAAATAGACAAAGTTATTATTAGAAATTTTTGTAAATAGAATATTGTTTCTTTTATTATAAAAAATGTGTAGAAGTAAAAAAAGAAAAATCAAACAATCTGAACTTTAAAAAAAAAATGTTTCTGCTGTTTAATTAGTAAAATTCCAAAATTTCTATTAAATTATATTTAAAAAAAACTATGAATTTCAATAAAATAGCTTCATACTAGTCTATTAATTGACTCGATCGATACCTTGCTCATAAAATATGCATACTTACATATTGATTACGATCTCATTAATTATTATACAGTGAGTTCGTCGAGGGGCTGACAGTCACCAGGACTGATAAACGACGACAATCCTTCTAAGTATTACGCAGATGGAGTAGAATTCGATTTTCTATTTCAGAACTTATGTCCCTAGTAGATTATGCAGAGAAAATGAAACCGCTAATGGTACATTTACAATGTACCATCTTTTACATATAGTCATATAGATACAATATATCATATCTCTTGTGTTTGTTATTAGATCCCCATTCGGGGGAACAGTTGTATATAAATTATGTTCATTTCCATTCATCATGCCGCGTTGAGTTCCGTACAAGAGCGAGAAATATGAAATATTTCTTTCCCCCGAATGGGAATCATACCTCCGCTCGTAGTATCTACAGTCGCAAGCTTGTGGCACCTGCGCCACGACGCCTTCAATCTTTAATATGTTTATATGATATATGTTTTTTTTTTATATTTACAGCTGGTAGCAGCTGACCTTATAAAGTTTATGGCGGCGAATGAAAACGACCAGCCCACTGTAATACACGGCTTCTCTGTCGGTGGGTACTTGTGGGGAGAAGTGTGCGCTCAGGTCATGGATAACAAGGAAGTGTGAGTTTACTTATTGCTTTAATTTTTTTCAAAAGTTTATTCTTCATTTAGTAGTGTAGATATATATATATATATATATATATATATATATATATCTTGACACTAAATTGTCTCCGCTTACTCTGTCCTATACGCGAAAGATGCGTAAAGCTTAAAAAATGGTACAAAAAAAGAATATCTGTATAAAATTAGAAGATAAGGCATTCCGGCAACATTTAATTCTCGATTCTAGAACTAGATTCCAATTGCCAAATATACAGAATATAGCGTGATGCAGAAAAAAACATTAACATTAATCAAATTTTACCTTATAAATAAAGTAATTTATATACAATTCCAGGTATCAACCAGTAATAGATCGTGTGGCGGCACAAGTATGGGACTCCGCCGCCGATATCACCGAGATAACGATAGGCGTGCCGGCCGCCGTGTTCCCCAAGAACAAGATTATGCAGAAAACACTTAAAGCTTATATGGAGTAAGTTTTATTTTATATGTAACTTTAATTAGCCTTTGAGTGTGATTTGAACCTACAGCCTTCATAAACTGTCAACCAACATAAGTAGGACAAGTTCCACAATTACTTGTCATTCAATTTTAACAATAAACCAATGCATCGAAAAAAGTGTCATTAAAACTTATTAAAATTTAACGGCTTAGGAGTAAAGGATAAGCTATGTTTTTTTTATTATTTTTCATTTTCTTGAATCTTATATTACGTGGCTGATTATTTTCAGCTCCAAAGCGACGAAATATCAATATTTCCCAAATTAAGATTTGAATGAACTACCATTGCTTATAATAAGATGACTAACTGCGTAAAAACTATTTCGAGTACTAACTATTTCTTATCTGATAACAAGTCACATGTGGCCTTGAAATTACACTAATGTGGAACAAAATTATCTATTGCTGATACTATTTATTATTGTATTCATAAATTTTATATATGGTGTATTTTATACTGAAAAAGAAGAAAATTCAAGTAGTTGAGGCCAGTCGTTGCACAGGGGCACAAGTTTGTGTCTGTAAACGCGACCAGTTGTGGGTTCGATCCCCACTCGAGTATATGAAATATAATTTATATTAATTTATATTTTCATTATTTCATTTTGGTGTTCAACCAAAGTGCGGCGTTGAGCACTGCCATTTAACGTGGAATGCCTTCAGCACGCGAAGATATGATAATATTAGTAAACAATAAATCAAACCTAAAATCGTCGCGTTACAATCATACGCTTGTCCCACTGCGCCAGGACGGCCGACGACCTTAATAGCCTAGTACTCTCGTTTTAATATATAGATATGTAAAAGAGCTTATCAGTTTGATTAAAATCACCAATAAGTGCAATTGTCATTAATATACTTAATGACTGATAAGTTATATTATGAAATACATAATCTCTGTTATCTTAATGCTAAAGTCACCTTCGTTACGATTCCGAAATTTTCCACAATTTTATAATTCTTATTCGAACTTTGATCCAGCAATACATTAAGTTCGCCTTTTTGAATAAAGCTAACGCTAACTAATACTATTTTGTACGTTGGCAAGTTTAATAAAATATATTGTCAACGTTCAATTGTATGGCACCCCAAAATTGGTAACATTTTGGTGCAGAATAACTGCACCAAATTATATTATATTTTATTATTTATTATTATATATATTATTATTCCATATATTCCGTATAAACTGGCTCGACATATTGTGAAAGTAAGCTCCACATGTGCCACATAACATCTTATGTTAGGAAAATTATACAATTTTTTTTTTACATATAATAAATTGTAGCACATGTATTATTCGTATGTATAAGCTATATTATTGTAAAATTTCATCAGAATCCGTTCAGTAGTTTTAGCGTGAAAGTGGGACAAACATTAATCTTTTGAAACTTTCACACTAGTTAGTGCCGCGCGCCCACTCTTACTTTTCTCTATGAATTTTAACTCTTTACGTTGTATTCCGCACAGGCCAGTCATGGCGCAGCGGCACGAGGTGTGACTGCAAAACCGACTGGTTGTGGGTTCGATCCCCACTCGAGGAGATGAAATATTTACTTAAATTTATATTTCCATTTCTTCGCTCTGGTGTCGAGGATAAGCGCGGCGTTGAGTTCTGCCACTCAACACGCAATGCCTCCAGAATTCGGCAGAAAGTGGGGAACGGAGTCTCTTAACACTAGGTTCCCTCTGCCTGCCCTGCTGTGTGTGTGAAGCTAATTTTTTTTTATTCCGCACAAAGCAGAAGAGGGAAGGAACCGTAAGAGTGTAAAACCCTCCGCTTCCCATTTTCCGCGGAATTCTAGACCCATTGCGTGTTGAGTATGCACACTGTGCCCCAGTGCCGCGACTGGCCTCAAAATCTTACACATAATAAAAGATTTTTAAAAAACAATACTGTTGTTGCTAAACTTATACAGGCACAATATTCTACATACAATTGACGACTTTTTTAAGTGATTTTAAAATATTTTGTGTTTAGATACCACTTGAAAACGTTCCACACGGCGGCGACCGTGCACTACATCCGCTCGTCGCAGCTGTTCCACACGAACCTGTGCCGCGCGCCGGCGCTGCTGCTGCTGTCGGCCAGCGACCCCGTGGGCGCCGAGCGCAGCAACCGCAGCGTTTATGATACTTGGTGTAAAATGGGCATCAAGGTATGCATTTTTTTATTTTATTATGATATGTGTTTGTTATAGTTTTTATAGTATGTGCCTTATGCAGTGTTCATGCCTCACGAGTTTAGTGAACCTATAGATTAGATAAATTCTACTAGTTATAAAAAAGTGAACATGGAAAGTTTTCTGATCGTAGAATTTATAACATTGTGTTGGAAATAACAGAAACGTGAAATATTAATAACTTAATTAATTTCTCTTTATTTTTTGCAGTGCACCTGGCAATGTTGGGACAGGTCGCCCCACGTCCAGCACTTCAACAAGCACCGCGACGAGTATGTCGCTCTCCTGAGGGCGCACCTCGCGCAACATGTGCATGTTCACGCCCACCCCGAACGGCAGAGAGTGGAGAGACGCAACACTGCGCATGCGTGAGACATGTAAATATTAAACTATATAGTAGACAGTGTCGTACAATGCTTCAGTTATGTCTATCTCTGTCACTCTCATATAAACGGTGTGCTGTCGCTCTCGCACTCGGAAACACTAAGCAACGATGCTATGTTGCTTTAGGTTGAATAAATACACAATCTGGTATAACGATTCGACTTTATCTGCCTCCGTCACTCTCTTATAAACAGTGTATTGAAAAAAAAAATTAAAATGCAGAAAATTGTTTTTCTCTAATTACGCATTAAAAATACTTTTCATAAATTTAAAAAAAAATTACGTCTCAGTTTAGCATGAAGTGAAGTAAAAGAAATAGATTGTATTGGTTAAGTTACATTGTACGATCATTATTTTATTTTGCGTTTACATTATATTTAGTTTATTATTAGTTTTGAATTTCTATTTAGAATATATACTAAAAAAATTGTTAAAGTTTGAAGTGTTTGAAACATACAATTTACATCAACCTAAGCTTTTCTTTAAATATGCTTTAATTTGAAGATTTTGGTTGGGATCAAGACATTGTTTACTAATATGTATTTGTCAAATATTAACTACTGAGGGAAAATAAAATTATTAACTAAATATAATGTGTTTTAAAACAACTATACTATAATTATTGTCCAGTTATTAGGAATAGTAACTAGATTTAATTCAAAAAAGTACACGACAAATTAAGTAAATTTGTAGTTTTTGTATTTATTGAATTTAAGATCTGTAATAGTAAAACTTTTAACAAACAATGAAAAAAGAAGATATTTGTATTTCTTTTTTTTTTCATTATACACAGTGTTTTTGTCGTCAACACTTTAAATGAAACCACAGTTTTAAGTACTCTATAAAAACGTTATACAATTAAAACAATAGAGATTTTCCAAAAATTAAAGTGATTTTTTTAAACAAATTAATTAATAAAATTATCGTTGTGAAAAAAAAGCCATTTGTTGGACGCACACAGACACAAACCTATCAAGGCGATAATGCCGCACACGGCTTATTCACGAAATCGAGTCGTCAGTAATGGCGGCGATGTAAAATAGAAAGAGAGATATCTCTTTCTATTTTAAATATATTTTTAGCGAATGAAAAGTGACAGATCGGCAATGTTTAGTAGTATTTTTTGTAGTAGTAGGTGTTTACGTTATTGATATTTATTCGTCACACGAAATACAGTATGGATAAACATCGTGAAATGAAAAAAGCAAACCTACGTCGTCTGTTGAAGTATCTTGATTAATCTCTTTAGGTATGGGTTTGAAATATTTTACCCTATATGCTGCTTCCGTAAAAGGAGCGCAGACGCTTCCACCCTGTATATGAAGTAAGATGTATGTGATCTTTAAAACAAAAAGGTATTTGTCTTTCATCGATTTTTTATGACTTTTTCCTAAAGTTAAATAAATAAATGTATTTTTTAATAGATATTTTCAAAGAGTTTGATCTAATGTTAATATTTTGTGTAGTTATAAAATATTTAATTTTTTGTTAAATCGAAAATTTTCTTAATTTTTTATTAACGTACGTTTACATGTGTTATACATTTATTTATATGTTGATGTATAATTATACATTTCAAATTAATTTGCCTGTTTAATTTATCTTTGTCTAAAATACATTATTAAAATATTTGTACTTCATAGAATCAATGAAATTTCATTGGTTTATATGAAAATCTTGTCAATTTTAAACGAATTTTTATAATATAGTATTTGTATAATTGTCTTTTAGCTGCAGTATAAATATTATGGATCTATGACATTTAAAAGTATAATTTTGTACGTATAATTTTGATATGAACTGTAGTAATATTTTTATTAGTGGTTTAGATTTTTTTTTATTAAGAAATCAACACAAACCGTTTAGTATATTTAATAAAACTATCGTATTGAATATCATAATTGTAAAATTTTTAACTTGAAATGTATTAATTACGTTAAAATATTATAAAAAAAGAAAAAAATATGAAATGGTTTTTCAATATTTTACGGCTATAAGGTTAAATAGTTTCTAAAATTTTAGTATAAAAGAAGAGGCCTTAGAACATACATATGTATATCTTCATGCACTTTTCACGCATCGACTGAATTTAAATATAAGTTTGTATTTATGTAGAAATATTATAAACCGACATTTTTTTATTAAAATAATATTGGTTTATGTTATTGTGTTTTATTTCATGTCAAACATATTTTATTTTTATATTAGTGGCTTGTTATTTATTTTGCGTAGATTTTTTTGTAAGGTATGCAGTTTCCGTCCAAATTTGAGACATTATATGATCAGTGACGGATTATAATGTATAGTGCTGTCTTAGAACGGAGAAATGAAATAAACAAAATGTTACTCTAAATAAGAATCCCACGATTTTCCGTTTTTTTTTAAATATTTCAGAAATTTTTATTTTCACATAGCAGCAGGATAGGCAGAGGAAACATGACAACCTAGTGTCACACTCCGTTCCCCACTTTCCTCCGTATTCTGGAGGCATTGCGGGTTGAGTGGCGGAGCCCAACGCCGCGCTTTGCCTCGTTACCAGAGGCAGGAAATAAAAAATATTAAAGTTTTCATTACCAAGAGTGGGATCGAACCAACAACTCGGGCTTTCAGTCGCACGTTTTGTCCCTGCGCCACAAAGGCCTTGCTGTTTATTTAAATAACGAAATATCTTTACATACACATACTACCTATTATGTAAATGGCGTGAGAAAATTACCCTAGTATACTTTATTCGGTTTTAAAGTGGCTGTAAAATTATCAGTTGTGACTTTATCGTGATATCATGTAGTAAGTTTATCACAGTTTAAATCAACCTTTGGAATAACATCATAAATATATTTAAATATTGACTATTTTGAAATTCAAGGTTGATGCCACACGTACACGAGATGGCAAAAAAAAACAATTGTAAAATCAAATATAATTAATGTTTCTATACTTTTTCTTCCCTAAAAATTAAATCTTAATTGTAATCATAATTTGTTAATGTTATTCAGTATTCAATTAAATTATTTTTTGTGTACTTCAAATTATTTCTGTAACCTGCTTCACGCTGTATCCCATACACAGCAGGGTAGGGAACCTAGTGTAAAGAGACTCCTTTTCCAACTTCGCGCCAAATTATTGAGGTATTTCGTGTGGAGTGGCGGAACTCAACGCCGCGTCTTGGCTCGACACCAGAGCGAAGAGAATGAAGACAAATTTAAATAAATATTTTCTCGAATGGGGATCGAACCCAAAACCATTCGTGTTTACTAAGACTTAGTAATTTATGCCCCCGCGCCACGACCGGCTGAATTTTAATTTATAATCCTCAATTGTCATTTACAATAGCATATAAAAACGTTTTAAAATTTAGTATATTTTTTTTAGTATAACCAACCTACAATAAATTTATTATTTCTATAAGTTTTTTTTTACCACACACAATGTTAGTAAATTTCCGTTTCCATTGTTAGTTTTAATTTTTTTTATGGAACAACCAGAGTGATAAGTTCTCAACACGGATCATCACAATTTTTTTAGTTTCACGTACCCCGCATATCGCAGGTAGGCAGAGGAAACCTCGTGTTAAGACACTCCGTTCACCACTTTCCGCCTAATTTCCTGACACTGCGTGTGAGTGGGGGAACTCAACGCTGCATTTTGGTGCCGTAGCGCCACTACGGTCTTGGCACATCATATCCTGGATAATAAGGACACTACTCTCCTCTCACATTGTGTATTTGATGGCCGTGAAAATGGAAGTTGAACCCATATCTATTACGTATACATTTTCTACTTTCCACTGTGCTGCGATGGTGTTCAATTGTTTATAGCTTTAAGTGGTTGGGAACTAGTATACTATTACAAGTTTCCCTAGTGTAATCATCCTCGTTTCACTAACTGTTTTTTATGAGCATTTTAATTTTATAGTATTCGGTTTTATTATAAAATCTAAATGAATGAAAGGCCAGTCGTGGCGCAGGCGCACAAAGTGTGACTGTAAAATTGACTGGTTGTGGATTTGATCCTCACTCGAGAAGATCAAATATTTATTTACATTTCTATTTTCATTTCTTCGCTCTGGTGTCGGCAAAAGCAACGCGCGGCGTTGAGTTCTGCCACTCAACTCGCAATGCCTCTAGAATTCGGCAGAAAGTGGGGAACGGAGTGTCTCAACACTAGATTCCCTCTGCTTACCCTGCAGTGTGCGGGATACAGCGTGAAGTTGATTTATTTATTTATAACTTTTTTTGATTTATTTACCGTTACACAAGCTCTATTAACGTTGTAAAATAGTTGTAGGTGTATGAGTAAAATAATAGTAAGTATTATAGTAGTCGTACGTCAAATTATAAATAAGTTTTTTATTCTTAACTTCACGCTGTATCCCGTATGTCGCAGAAAGTGATTGGTGTTTTCGAGACGTTGCCTGTTGAGTATCGGACCTCCACGCCGCGCCTTGTCTTGTTACCAGAGCGAAATAATGAAAATAGTTCATTCGCCCGAGTGGGAATCGAACCCACAACAGTCGCGTTTATAATCAAAAGATGTGCTATGTGCTCTACTCTGCGCAATCACACCCTCAATAACTAAAACGTTATAAGATAGGTAATTATGTTATATAGAACTATAAATCTATTTACTCACCATCATCGTTTTATTGGAAAATAATGATTTATGTAATTACATACACATTGTACGTGTATTGTTGATTATTGTAATTATATAATTAACGACTTACTATGACGCATCTAAATACGATTCACTCAGAAACTTTTCTCATTTATATAATAGTTCATTTTGCATCTCGATTATATTGCGGAGTATGTAGAGTGGGGAGAAAATATAGTGAAGAATCACTTTTTTTTTCTATTTCCATTAATACAAAAATATTTTAAATTGAGTTATGGCGTAATTCAATACTGCCATCGCCCTGATAATTACAAGGAACCGAAATGAAATATTGATCAACTGGGGATTCTTTTTTTTCTTAGCTTCACGTTTTATCTCGCATATAGATTGGTAGGCAGAAGGAACCTAGTGTTAAGACACTCAGTTCACCACTTTCTGCCGAATTCTGAAGGCATTGCGTGCTGAGTGGCGGAAGTTAACACCGCAGGTTGCCTCGACACCAGAGATAGATAGCATCGAACCCACAGCCAGTCGCGTTTACTGTCAGCCTTTGTGCCCCTGCGCCACGACTGGTCTCTCATTCATTTAGATATTATAATATAACCGGATACTATAAATTTAAAATGCTCACTAAAAGCAGCAGTGAAACGAGGATGATTACACTAGAAAAACTTGTAGCTATAGACTAGTTCCCAGCCACTTAAAGCTATAAACAATTAAACACCATCGCAGCACAGTTGGAAAGTTGGACTGGTCTCCTGGTTTTATTTGAAATTTTAAACTGTCTTAACTTACCAAATTACAAGATTGGTTACGATTAGTTAGATATTGAGAAACAATGTAATGTGCAGTGAAACGAAAATGAATCGCGTGTTCGTTTATTATAATCACACTTCCCTGTGGCCTTTACAATACTTAGGTTAAGCAAATTCTATTGTACGCCCAGCTGATTTCGTATTAATTACAGATATATATCTATACAATACAGATATAATATATCTCTAATTAATATAAAATTAGCTGAGGCCATCGTGATGCAGGAGCTGGATGGATGATGCATGGAGGATGCATGCGACTGTAAATGCGGCGGTTGTGGGTTCTATTCCCACTCGGGGGAATTAAATATTTAATATTTTCATTTTCTCACTCTTGTAACGGTAAAGGTAAAGGACAGCATTAATTTCCGCCACTCAAACCGCTATGCCTCAAGAATTCAGACGAAATTGGGAGACGGAAGCGTCTTAATGAGGAACGGTGTGTCTTTTTTCTAGGTTTACAGGTTCCTGCTGCCGCCCCTGCTTGTGCGAGGTTAAAGCGAGGAGCTAAATATATATAATTTCTATTTTCCGTTTTGGTAAACAATGCGCGGCGCCGTGTTCCGCCGTTCAACACGTTATGTCCCGAAAATTAGGCGATAGTCAGAAACGAAGTATCTAAAAATGAAATTTCACTGGGGGATTGAATTATATTAATTGTGTATTAGTGCTATCCTGATATATATATTATAAAATTTTAACAAAGTATTAGTGCTATCCTGCTATATATATTACAAAATTTTAACAAAATATCCAATAAAGTTTTTTTTATAAATGTAAACATTCTTCTGGGAAGGTATTAACAATCAGGCCACTAAGTCTTTCTCTTTAGATTTGCGTCCTTTCTTAGTCCTTTAGAATCTAAATACATTAAGTATGTGTACAAAACGAACGTAAAATAGAATTTAATTTAATTCTTATAATACCGTATAAAATATATTTTAAAATCAAATAATATTTTCGTTGAACAGAATACATATAGTTAAACATTTATATTTTTATTTAGGTACTTGATGTTGACATCGTGGAGCAGGCAGTGCTAACAGCAGTACGCTTCTTGTGTTGTACCAGAGTACATCTAACCTATGTTGATGAATAAAATAAAGTAAATTGAATTAAAAAAGTGTTATTTTAAACATTAATTATTAAAAGTGTAATATTAAACTATTTTTAAACTCTACAAGATATTTTAGAAGATTTCGTTTATTTGTGCATAGCAAAAAGTCTGAAGGTAAGAAACTGAAAATTTATTTGAATAAGAATTTAAAAATAGCTCAATTTGTTTTACAAAATAAAGCCAGAATTTTTTGTTTTTATTGAGATGATAATTTTAAATATTTTTTGGTGATAAAGTGTGATTGAAAAAATATAAATCAAACTAAATCGAAATCTGCGAAATATTTTCATGATTGCAACGTAATGTAAAATATTTACATATGAGGCCAGTCGTGGCCCTTCGGGTATACGTGTTGTGGTCGTGGCGCAGCTCGCAGAAGCTCAGTGTGACAGTAAACGCGGCTGGTTGTGGATACGATCCCCACTCTAGGAAATAAAGTATTTATTTCAATTCATGTTTCCATTTTCTTCGATGTGGTGTTCAGGCAAAGCACGGCTTTAAGTTTCGGCACTCAACACGGAATTCTCGGCGGAAAAACACGTAGCAGCGTAGGCAGAGGAACCTAATGTTAGGATACTCCGTTCCCCACTTTCGAAATACAGGACACCATGACAATGGATCATCCAAAAAACTAGTTTTTAATAAGTTTTTTAAAATTCATATTTTATATGGATTGTACAGATTTTCTTGTTGAATTTATTAATTATTGTAGTTATACTTTTATAATTTCTCGTAAAATTATAAAATTAAATAAGTAATTTTCTCTTTTAATTTTTCTCTCTCTTTCTTATCGAATCTTTATACATAGTAATTATTTTATATAAATGAAATATATTTGCTAATACCGAACCTAATATTAAGACACTTGTTTCCTCACTTTCCGTCTAATTTTCGAGACATTGCGTGTTGATCAGCGGAATTCAAAGCCGCGCTTTGCCTAGCAGAGCGCGGAAATGTTAGTAATTCTTTTCCCTGAGTGGGGATTGAACTCGTAATCATAGCGTTTGCAGTTGCACCTGAGGCAGAGATGGCCTTATAAATATTTTTTATATCATAAACACTAATTGCACCCAACACGCAATGCGTCCAAGAATTTGGCGGAAAGTGGGGATCGGAAGTATCTTAATGGGAAATTTCATGTAAATTAATTCAACTTGTACACAAGGCCGTCGTGGCGCGAAGGCTCCCCACTTTCCGCCGAATTCTGGAGGCGTTGCGTGTTTAGTGGAGTTTAACGCTCTGCTTTGCCTCGACACCCGAACGAAGAAAAAAAATTAAATATTTTATTTCCTCGAGTGGGTATTGAACCCACAACCTTCGCGTTTACAGTTACATGCTTGTTCCCCTATGCCACAACTAGCTTTTTAGATTGTTATTAGATACAATCGAAAATATTATTATAGTACTGTAATTACTTGTATATAACTGTATGTAACTTTGACATAAATAAAAACATACTTTGTAGGTACTTAGATATAAAATGTGTACCTTCCTAAATAATATTTTACAACTTTTTTTGGCCATTTATTAAGATATATTTGGCCAAAAAAAGTTGGTTGGTACAGCGGTAATTAAGAAAAGACTTTACTTTGATCTTATGATCCGCGTTATTCCTCTTCTATTATATTTTCATATCATTAACAAACATAATTAATGATATTTGTTCTTAAATAGTTTTATAATTGTTGATTCATAATTATATATACCCTTTAAAGTGGATATATTAATGTGAAAAGATTCATACAGCTCAGTTTTTTGGTGTCTACTGTTAGAACAGCACTATGAGTTTCTCTAATAAAGTTGTGATAGTGACTGGTGCTAGTTCTGGTATCGGTGCAACGGCTGCTGTAGCATTCAGCTCTGAGGGCGCTCGCGTTGTACTTGTGGGTAGAAATAAAGAAAACCTTGCAGCTGTTGCAAATAAGTGCAAGAATTCCTTGGTAATATTGGCTGATGTATCAGATGACGTTGCTATTCAGAGTATAATCGAGAAAACAGTTGAAAAATATGGTCAAATCGACGTCCTTATCAACAATGCTGGAACAGGGCTTGGTTCTGGAGGTTTAGTTGATGGCGAAATTATAAAATATTTCGATAAGATTATGAACGTTAATCTTAGAGCTGCTGTTTTTCTAACGACCTTGGCTACACCACATTTAATCAAGACTAAAGGCAACGTCGTCAATATTTCTAGTATTGCTGGTCAGATGAGTCCTTTTCATCCAGGAATAATGAATTACAGCATTTCTAAAGCTGCTTTAAACCATTTTACCGTTTGTGCGGCGACTGAGCTCGGCCCTCAGGGAGTTCGGGTCAACGCTATTAGCCCAGGACCTGTGGTAACCAGTTTTTTGGAAAATTCAAAATTAGAAACAACATGGGAATATTTTAACCAAAAAACTTTGCTAAATAAAGTATCAAAGCCTGAAGAAATTGCTGACTTAATGCTTTTCTTGGCAGGCCCAAACGCTATATCTATAACAGGTTCCAATTTTGTGTGCGACAATGGTATGCTCATAAAATGTACTTAGAGACTTGGATGTCATTAGAGTGAAGTGCATTAAATAAAATAGAATGTATTTTAGTACAGTTTTTAGTTTAATTTCAAACTAGACGACCTTGCGCGGCTTCGCCCGCTTCTTTTTTGTTTAATTTTATTTAGTTGCATTTAGGAGAACATTTAATTTTTGGTTTCACAGGTCTTAATTACCAATATCTAGTAGATTCACATTTTACACATGCATTTAATTGTTAAATACTTAAATGTAACAAATCGTATGAATTATTATCGTATATACATATTATAATTTTATATAGCCTATATTATATAATTTTATATAAAGTACTCCTGCTCCCGCTACGGCATATGTCTCTTAAAGACAATATACCAAGTAACCATTTTTTATGTTTAAATTTACAAAAAAACAGAGGAAAAATTTCTAAACTATTTTCAACAATACCGTATTATTCCTTATCTAATTGAATACGTTAAATACCTGTGCGTACAAAACGCACAGCTTTATGTAGATTAAAAATTGCTTTTACAGTATATCACTGAAATGGATATTTTAGAATATATCAATATATCACTGCTTAAAAATACGGAAGCAGTACGGTCATGCTGGTACGCAAACATCATATATGACTGGATTGTAA
The DNA here is from genome assembly GCA_013403705.1 of Heliconius hermathena. Lineage (NCBI taxonomy): Eukaryota > Metazoa > Arthropoda > Insecta > Lepidoptera > Nymphalidae > Heliconius > Heliconius hermathena. The sequence continues at coordinate 266,669 of JAAIXJ010000022.1, read as the reverse complement.
TTCTTTAAAAGTTCTAAACTAAATAAAAGTCAGCGACAACATAATATATCTATATTCCAGAGACCACGTAATTACTTTTATATTTAACAAAAACATAAACGTTTATTTACGAAACTATTTTACACAATATAAAGGTGCTGTAAAGATGTGGGTACACTGTAAAACACTATATATTATTTCAATATGCCACTGCAATATGCTTATCAAGTTTTACAACTTTTGTATATTTAAGGCGGCATTTCATTATTTCTTATACTTTTGCTGGACTGTTATTCATCAGATGTTCATCAGATGTTTCAGATCTTCAATTTTTATATATCATTGGAAAATGCTAAACACACTCAATAACTTTTGTTATAGATGTATTTAATTATTTCTTATAATTTAGCTGGACCACCACGGTTCAAAACCAGGTGTGGAAGTTTTCAAAACAAAATATAACCTAGATTCTGCCCAGACCTAGCTGCACAATATATTTTTTTAATTCAAATAGGTCCAGTAGTTCGGAAAATGTGCGTGTACAAACAGACAAGCAGAAAAAAAAACATATTATACCATTAAGACACTTCCGTTGCTCACTCTTCGCCGAATTCTCGAGGCATTGCGTGTTAATTGGTGGAACTCAACGCCTTGCTTTGCCTCGTTACCAGAGAGAGGAAATAAAAATACCACTACCACAACCGTCGCGTCAAAATATTTGTTTTATATTCTTAAACTTTTTAAAAATAAATACGAAATATAGTTTTTGCTATAAGCGTCACATTTTTTTTTAATTAATCATCTGTGGATAATTAATTATCTTGCCAACAATATTTCTCTTATTACAATTATGAAGTTTTACACGTTATTATCTCGTGCCAGGATCCTCATTTGGATCTACATATATTTACATAATATAAATATAATAAGTACAATATAAACAAGTAGAAATTTATTGGTAATATTTTAAACAAAACAAAACAATGCAGTTCAAAGTCTTATTCTTACTTGCACCTATTAATAATTTTAATAGCAATAATTTTAAATTACAATAAAAAAAATATTTATTGTCAATTACTTATAGTTTATTGCAAAGTATAAATGACAATAAATAAACAAAGAGAGAAATAATTGACAATAAATAGGACTTAAAATCGTGTTAAAGATAAGTGCCGATATTTGTAATACCTACTACATATTAGCTATAGCATTATTAGCGGAATTAAAAAAAGTTATTTTTTAGCTTCACTCTTTAATCTAGCCCACATAGTAGAGTAGACAGAGGGAACCTGGGAATATAGTTCTAAGACACTCCATTCTAGAAGCGTTACTTGTCGGGTGGAGAAAGAGCGAAGAAATGAAAATATTAAATATTTCATTCCCCGAGAGGGAATCGAACCCACACCCTGTCTGTGTCTGCATTTACGGTCATGTGATTGTGCCCCTGCGCCACGACTGGCCTTAATATTATTACGCCTTAATATTGTTACATAAATTTACATTAAACGGTCGAATTAGGTGTCTACAAAGATTTCATTTTAATACCTTTTTTACTATTGAATATTTTCTCCCTGAACGAACAATGTTCATAACTCATCCATCAAGTCCAGAAAACCTAACTTCAGGCACACCTTCACTTCAACCTAACACTTATTGATCATACTATATCTAGGACCTACACGTAGAACACGTAGTTCTCTCTGACTACCTTAGACAATTTTTATAAAGACAAAACTATAATACTTTTATAAAATTGAATATTGTTTTATGTATTCATTTTTATATAAAAATAGATATGTACATATAATTATATAAAACATACACGTAAAAAGTATACGAAGACGGTATAATTGCTTTAAAAACTGTAAAAACGATCTTAATATGAATGGACATTGGACATTTTTTTCTGTTTCTTGTATCACATCATTATTACTGCAAACATAAGAGGTACTTACGATAACAAACATAATAGAGACATTGTTTGTCATGGAACTATTACTTACTTAGTAGAAACTAGATAAAAATACATACTTTTGCTATTCAAATAACGAAATAAAATAAATGAGGCCAGTCGTGGCGCAGGGGCACAAAGTGTGACTGTAAAACCGACTGGTTGTGGGTTCGATCCCCACTCGAGGAGATTTATAGAAATATTTACTTAAATTTATATTTCCATTTCTTCGCTCTGGTGCCGGCAAAGGCAAAGCGCTGCGTTGATTTCCGCCACTTAACACGCAATGCCTCCAGAATTGGGCAGAAAGTGGAGAACGGAGTGTCTTAACACTAGGTTCCCTCTGCCTACCCTTCTGTGTGCGGGATACAGCGTGAAGCTAATTTAATAAAAAATATATTTTTAACAATACAATAATAATTGTTAAATCAAGTTTATTATTTTATATTTGAATTGTCGAAAATTATATTTTTATATTAACGAAACTGATGAAATTTGATAACAGCTTAACTCAAACCTACACTTTGAACACTTTAACATCAAACCATAAAGACATTCCATGAGTATAACGTAAACTTTTTAATTTGTTGCTATAATATGTATATTTTAAATTTAACGTATGGGGTGCAGATTTTAAAACTTTATTATTTTTAAAATTTTTAAAGCATAACTAATTATTTAAAGTGTACTATCAACTGTTTCTTGAAATTACTATAAATTCATTGAAATAAAAGGGCGGAACTTATTGCGAAGTTCTTCTGCCTATCTTACAGTTATACAGGAGATACAAAATATAAAAAATAAATAATATATAATAAAAAAAGCTTATTATGTAACTACTACCGCTTATTTGAATACTTCTATTTGCTTTGCCAACACAGACCTCGCTCCCCGACCATCCCCCCATATAACCCTTCCCTTCACCTTGATAAAAAAAATAAAACTTTGAAGAAGTTACGACTACGTTACACTGTATCATTTTACGTATGTTATATATAGTAATCTTGAGTCTCAGTTAATCTTTTTCTCCATTATCCACAATCATAAGATATTTATTTTTCCCCCATTTAAAGCTATTATTTTTTATAATTTAACCATAATTGTTTGATTTATTCCTGAACTTGTACTACCTGTAGATGCTAACTGCCAAATTTCATAATTCGAGGTCAACCGGAAGTACCCTATTAATTTTGGTTCCCTTTTAGTAACGAAATACGCGATTTTTGCAATATAAACGGCCACATATTTTTTTAAAGTAGATAAATGTAGAAATACGGTTTATTCTGGAAATATATGATATGAATTTAACTCGGTATATACAAGAATTCTTGATGTAAAGGCTCTTGACAGACAGACAGACGGACGGACAACAAAGTGATCTTATAAGAACCCTAAAAATCAACTTCACGCAGTACCCCGCACACAGCAGGGTAGGCAGAGGGACCTAGTGTTAAGACACTCTGTTTCCCACCGTAAACCCTTATTATTTAGTCCATAGTCCATTATTTACTACTAAGCTACTTTATAAGTACTATGCCTACTTTTTAACTTCACGCCGTATCTTCAATATAGTCGGGTAAGACGAGGGAATCTTAGGCTGGCAGAGTGTTAAAACACTCCATTCCCATCTTTCTGTCCGAGTTAGATAGATAGTTAGTTTGAGAACCTTACGACTATACTTACTAATAAAAATAATTATAAAAATATAAATTATGCAAAAATATATTAAACAACACATGACATCACTAAGGAGAACGAAAATAAAATAAAAACAAATAATATATTCATTTATTTATATTTTAAATTAAAGTATAATTTATGAATAAATTAAATATAATTAATTACATGTAGTTTCTTCTGTTGTTTTAGGTAAAAATACAAAGATTCAGATTTAAAATTAAAAATCCAGCATTGTAAGGAAACAGAAAAATGCTAATAAAACAGGTAAGTCTAATTTTAATGAATTCACAATACCTTCAACAAACAGTATTTGATAAGCATAACAAATAATTATATGTTTTTATATACCTAAATGAAAAGATATAATCTACTCAAATATGTATTATATATTGCTTAATTTTAATTTTTTAATTTTATAAACACAATAAAATATGAAAAAGTTATTAGAAACCATTAAAACGTTGGGACACATCGTCAACTGTCGTGGTTTAGCGGGTTAGGGGAAAGGAGTGTCAGTCTCAACATTAGGTATTATACCTTTGCCTACTGCTATATACGGGATACACCGTGAAACTATAACAAAGGTTAAGCCTAGAGTTTTTGAGAAAGTGTTTTTCGGAAACGACTTATTGGTAAAATATTCAAAAAGTGTAATTTAGACACGCGCCAGCGGCTCCAGACAAGTTTTTTTTTTTCGAACTTGAGGTTAATGCTGTTAGCCCTATTGGTCTTTACAGCGACACCAGATGGGTAGGGAAGAGGGTACTCTGTCCCAGAAGAAATGCAAGCACTACCTGGCTGCTTGAGAGGGGTCGACGCCTGTAAGGGCGCCCCTGCGGGGCTCGAACCACAGCTTACAGCCGTCGAGCGGACTGGAACAGACAAGTTAAAAAACCGAAATTTATATCTTACAAGAACCATTACAAGCTACTTTTGAGCCCTTCATTCATGAGTCGTAAACCAATTAGTGTACAGCTACACACATGAAATGTAGTACATTTTTTAAAAACCCCTAACTTGTAATGTATATAAAATAAAATTTCAACAATTTAACTCATACGATTATTGTTATATTCTCTGAGATAATTGATAAAATATAAAATGAAGAAAAGACATAACAAATATTAAATATTTAAAAAGTTTTTTTGGTTTTCTTCATTTTATATTTCATCAATTATCTCCGATCAATCTTTAAAAAAACCTAAAGTACATGTCTAAAAAACCACGCCCATTCCACCCCCTAAAACAAAAGGAAAACACAGCCGATATATCGACAGCGACACTACCGAATACATACACAGATATAGATTTTTTAATAAATATTGATTTATGATAGATATTAGATAATCAAATAGTCGAATGCCGACACACATTTTCCTAACTTCCGCGAGTTCCGTCCGACATCCCGCGAACAAACAAAACTTCACTATTATTTCAAATATTATTACAGCATATTACAATAATATGCTGTACATGCAAAAATTTAAATATTTCATTCCCCACTTTAAGGGTAGGCAGAGTACGAAAATTTTAAAATCTCCAAATAATATACATTCGATATGAACGTAACGATAGCGCGATGTAACTTCCGTCAACGCCCTCTATATTTTAATTTGTGAAACAACTAACCAAACCAAAGGATAATTAAAATATTTTTACTTCGAGCGAAAGCGACCCGCTCGTGGCTTCGCACGCTTGAACCACTCAATTATTTTATTACTGGCGACCCGCTGGCGGCTTCGCCCGCTTAAACAACCGAATTATTTACTTCTCTAAATAACTAACCTTCGTGTGTACTACTACTGTGTGTTTATGCTAACCATCCGTCGAAACGACGGGTATTATAATTTTTTTCTTTTTTGTATTAAGTTGTTAAAATAATCAACTACTTTTTTTAAAGTTTCGTTTATTAATATGGTCGTAAATACAAAAATAATTAGCATATTGAATTTATTCATAAAAATATGACAGCTTTTCTTAACCTCTAATTAATAAATAAAATAAATAACGTACGTACGTACGTTTTCAATATCCATATATTGAAAACTAAAGTTTCAACCAATTCAATTTGGATAGCGGAAAAGTGAGTGGGAAGTGCCTTTTTTTTTCAACTTCACGCTGTATTCTGCACACTGCAGGGTAGGCAGAGGGAACCTAGTGTTAATACATCCTGTTTCCCACTTTCTGCCGAATTCTGGAGGCATTGCGTGTTGAGTGGCAGAACTCAACGCCGCGCTTTGCCTCGACACCAGAGCGTTCTCGTATATTTCATCTCCTCGAGTGGGGATCGAANGCGTTCTCGTAACTTTCATCTCCTCGAGTGGGGATCGAACCCATAACCAGTCGATTAACAGTCACATTTTGTGCCCCTGCGCCACGACTGGCCTCGGACTGGAAGTGTCTTGATGGGAATAAAGTGTCTTAACACTAAGTTCCCTCTGCCCACCCTGCTATGTGCAGGCGCAGNTTCTGGAGGCATTGCGTGTTGAGTGGCAGAACTCAACGCCGCGCTTTGCCTCGACACCAGAGCGTTCTCGTATATTTCATCTCCTCGAGTGGGGATCGAACCCACAACCAGTCGATTAACAGTCACATTTTGTGCCCCTGCGCCACGACTGGCCTCACGGACTGGAAGTGTCTTGATGGGAATAAAGTGTCTTAACACTAAGTTCCCTCTGCCCACCCTGCTATGTGGAGGCGCAGCGGGGTTCACACTGTACGTGAAGCTATATATTTTATTTTTTCAGCATTTTTGCGCAATGCTTCCACCTATCAGTCTACGCTATATATCGAGGTTGCTACATCGTAATGCGCACACGCAAGTTATCACTAAAAATATATTGTACATATCTAATGATGATGACAAAATTCAAATAGACAAAAGGACAATGAAGTAAGTATTTAATACAAGAAAGATTATACGACGCAAAAAATCATAACAATATATAATATAACTTTTCATACGTGATACAATAATTGTAGGTTAACTATAGTATAAGAATAAAAACATTCCTCTAGTTAATCCACTAACTTTCTTTACAAATAAAACCAGAATAAGATATGTCAAAAATTGCTATAGGTTTCTAATCTTCTTAGATACTAATGGGCCCTTGAAACTTGAAAGTACAAAGTCGCGACCTCATCTTAAGTAAGAAAGGTTAAACATTATAATTTATCATTTCCATAACAAATAAATAATTACAAAAAAAGAAAAAAATACTGAATTAAGTAGATAATTTATGATACGTTTAGAACGTCTCTTAAATTATCTGCTACTCGCCATATTACAATGAAACTAAAAAAGTTACTAATTCTGACTGAAGTAAAAAAAAATTGTGTGAGGTATTCTTACTTCACACATTTTTTTTAAGAGGCCTCTAATACTAGAGGCTCATACTCGTACAATGGGACAATGGTGCCGAACATTCAATAAATTGATTTATTTTGAGCCTGACGAAAGAAGGGGGGAACCCACTGTAAAGACACTTCGTTCCCAACCGAATTCTTGAGGCATTGCGTGTTGAATGGTGGAACTCAACCTCACGCTTCGCTTCGTTACCAGAACGAGAAAATAAAAATATTAAATATTTCATTTCACAGAGTGGGAATCGAACCCACAACTTACGCGTTTACGCTGGTGCCTCTGTGCCACGACGGCCTCATAATTTAATATTCCAAGCAAATATGTGGACTTGATTTCTGCCACTTAACATATGATTTTTTCGAATTCCGGTCGAAGGCGGAGATTAGAGTTTTTATTTAAAGAAAAAAATTAAAAAATGTAATCAATTCCTAGAATATTTTTATATATAAATGAAAACATAAGGTGCCTTTGAACGTAGGAAGTCACGACCGCATATTGATTTAAAAAGGTTAAAAAAAAACTAATTATCATTAACATATCATTTTCATAACAAAAAAAGAAAATATTTAGCATGAAACCTGTTTTTTACTGAATTAAAAATGGGATAACCTATAATATAAACCGTACGGGCCGTATATAAGGTATTGTCTTCTACATAGGTATATTTTTTGTTATTAGGATAGACAGACAAACAGATAGACCAATTTGTATAATGTTGAACTGGCTCCTGGCTGGTCACAAACAAGTTATGAAGTACGCGAATATATATTTAGAAGAGGGATTCGATGTACTGCGCGTTTCCTGCGAGCCCTGGCAACTAATGTGGCCAAAGAAAGGAGCAAAGGTGAGCAGGGATATAAATTTTGTTTTTATTTTAGCTTTATGTGAGGCCAGTCGTGGCGCAAGGGCCCAAGGATAACTTGCTATGTGCAGGGTACAATTTGAAGCTAATAAAAAAAGATGTAAAAAAATATCGGAATAAATATTATATATGTTCACGCCACAACCATAGCAAAAACACAAGATTTTTTTTGAAAATCTATATATATAAAAGGATATGTACCTGACTGACTGAGGTAAGACGCACGCACACCCGTAACGGCTGATGGTAGAAACGTGAAATTTGGACATATGTTTATTTTCATAATCTGGACATCCACTAAGAAGGGATTTTGAAAAATTTTAACCCGAAAGGGATGATGAATTTTTTTAAATCGCATCGATTTTTATAAAATTTGAAATTCAGACTCTTAAAAATATTTCATTGAACACGTGTTACGTGTTTTTTTTTAATTCACCCGTAAAGGTGCAAATAAGCGGGCGAAGCTGCGCGCGCCCACTAGTATACAATATAATATTAAGTTTCATATTAATCGTTATTTTATTTCAGCTTATAAGTCAAGACCTCATAAACATAATGGCAGCTAACGACCACTCATATGTGGTACACGGCTTCTCAGTCGGTGGTTACGTATGGTCGGAGGCTATGGTCCACGCTATGAAGGAGAAAGACAGGTATATTATAATAGTTTACCCCCGTTTCTTATAGCAATTAGCAATGGTAGTGGGTTAGATTAACACTTCAGACTGTTATTTTAGTTGAAAACGATATTATGTATATTTTTTAGCTTAAAGCTGTAGCAAGGTATGGTAGAGGTAACGTGTGAGCCAAGACACTCCGTCCCCATTAAGACAATTCCGTTACCCACATTCCACCGAATTCTCGAGGCATTGCTTTTTGAGTGGCGGAAAAGTTTGTTTGGTTGAACGGGCTAATCTTAGGAACTATTGGGTTGATTTGAAAAAATATTTTGGTGCTATATAGATATATTATATTTATATCGGTATATTAACTTTAATTGTAAGTATTTGCAATTGCGGTCAGAGTTATCTTCGGATACTTAAGCCTATATTTATAAACAGATAAACAGCTATCAATTTTGAGATCGGTCTTGAGGTATATAAAGCAGAAATTTCATAATCTTTCTGAAGACAAAAGGTCTATTATATTAGTAAAATTTTACTTCAAAATTGGGACGTCCTCTAAGTAGAACACTAGTCACTGTAGGTATGGAATAAATCACATTGTATATTTTAGCACATTTTGTAATGACGCGTCGTAAATAGCACGATTAGCAACTATATATTTATTACCTAGCGGAATATGTAATTAAAATTTATTGTAATTAATGCATTTACGTCGTATTTGGGTAGTATAGTGGATAACGGAGTGTTACTAACACTAGGTTCCCTCTGCCTACCCTGCTGTGTGCGAGATGTTGTGTGCTGATTTTTTTTTAGATAGAACAAAGTGAAAGTCAAATGAGAAGATCGCATGTCCCTATTAATAATGTCATGATGTGGATGTGGAAAATGATCATTTTTTTTAATTATTTCATAAGTAAATAATTTTTTTCATATATTTTATAATCATGTATTATTTATGAGGCTAGTCGTGGCGCAGCGGCACGAAGTGTGACTGTAAAACCGACTGGTTGTAGGTCCGATCCCCACTCGAGGAGATGAATTATTTTCTTAAATTTATATTTCCACTTCTTCATTCTGGTGTCGAGGTTAAGTGCGGCGTTGAGTTCTGCCACTCAACACGCAATGCCTCCAGAATTCGGCAGAAAGTGGGGAACGGAGTGTCTTAATACTAGGTTCCCTCTGCCTACCCTGCTGTGTGCAGGATACAGCGTGAAGCTGATTTTTTTTATAATCATATAAAAATATAAGTAATTATTTACTTACTATAATTTAATTATAACGTCTGTAATTGTTTCTACTGATAAGGTTAAGGAATTTGGCGGGAGTGGACAACGAAAGTGCCTTAATGGGAAACGGAGTGCCTTTATTCTAGGTTCTCAAGTTCCCACAGCCTACGCTATGAGGGGATACAGCATGAAGCTAAAAAAAATAAAGAAATGATTGAAAAAAAAAAATACTTGTACAGATTGATTTTATATCTGTAGTAAATAAATAGGGCTATTAGTACTCATTTATTACTTTATGCAGATTTTTTATACATGTCGGTTTAAACGTGTTTTAATTAAATAATAATTTGACTAGCTATTTCAGTTAGTAATTTAGTGACACTAAAATTTAATACAGAGTATAAGTGCCTTCTTATATGTCCATATACCTATGTTCCCTATCCGTGGCAAATGTTTGTGTGAAAAGCATTTTTCTGCGTCTCAATGTTAATTTATATGTTTCATTACATAGATACCATCTAATTTTACGTAACGTAGTATCGTATCGTCATACAATATAAGTAATCGAATATTTATGTTAAATTCGATTTGTTTCATTTAATCATAGTGCCGTGTGATCCCGGCCTAGAATAGGATCATCCTGGTACTGATGGTATCGTAAGAGGTGACTAAAGTAATTGTAGTAGAGTCACGTCGCCAGCAATGGCAACACGTAAGGGCAGACTCGACAGGATCATTACCACCCCCGGCATTTAAAACCGGCGTGAAGTAGTGGCCTTATGCCACTGTGTTTCGCATCAGGTAATGCCAGGCTCCAACGCCCAACCCCTTAAAGGCCGGCAACGCACCTGTAGCTCCTCTGGTCGTGGGCGGCGGTGATCACTTACCATCAGGTGACCCGAACACTCGTTTGCTTTGTCTTTTCCATAAAAAAAAAATTAATCATTGGTGGTGCTGTTGAGGCAAAGCGCGGCGCTGAGTCCCGCCACTCGACACGCAATATCTGCACAATTCGGGTGAAAGTGGGGAACGGAGTGTCTTAACACTAGGTTGCCTCTGCATACCCTGCTGTGTGCGGAATACAGCGTGAAGCTGATTTAATTTAATCATTAATTCTAACTTATAGGTATCAACAAGCCTTAGATCGTGTAGAGGCACAAGTATGGGACTCTGTCGCTGATATAACGGAAGTGCAGGTGGGAGTGCCGCTCGCACTCTTCCCTAATAATAAAGTAGCACAAATGGCAACTAAGTATTTGATTATGTAAGTAATAGTTTGGCTGACGCTAGAATTAAAGTCGGGAAAAATTAATGATTAATACTTATAACTAATTATAATTTACCATAATAGAATTTGATGGAAGTTTAATAATATGTAACGGAATTCTTTCTTCTTAAAAAACATTTAAGAATGTTTTTGCAATAATCTTTTAAAAGATGTAATAAAATCGTATATAAAGTCAAATAATTTACAGTCAAATAATTTAAAGTCAAATAATTTACCACCAGTTTGCTAAAGTTACAGGTGCAATAAGTTTACTCCTATTTCCAATATTAATATCAGGTACATCACCAATTTTGGCAAAATCTTTAATATTCTTTTTAACGTACATAACATTTTCAAAAATGTATTGAGATGCAACTGTCAATACGTTAATTTCTTAAATTTTTTGCCTTAACGATTAAGTTAAGACAGGCTGTTCCCCATGTTATTTGAGAATTTCATATTTGTTCTAAATTTATTAACTTTTTCAGGTCATACATAAAATTATTTAAGAACATAGCAACAGTCCACTATGAGACAGCTTGCGAGACGTACTACAGGACTCCCTGCCGCGCGCCCTCACTGTTCCTGCTGTCCAGCTTGGATCCGGTGGGGAATGAAAAGAGGATACGAAGAGCTTATAATATATGGCTGGATATGGGCATTCAGGTGTGTTACTAGAAATAGTGGTAAAAATTATAAAAATTAAGATAAGAAGATAAATATTAAAAGTCATACTTATGTATTTAAAAAAAATATTTTGATTTTTATTTTTTTACCATTCCAGTGTACGTGGCAGTGTTGGCCCGACTCAGCGCACGTGTTGCACTACCTGGCCCATCCCGACGAGTATGCGTCGCTAGTGCGCGCGCACGTACGACAGCACGTCACTAGTGTAGCTAGTTACGACAATAGTGATGTGCGGATGACAGCTAGTGCTTGAATTTAATTTCTAAAGGTGTATAATATACGTAAAATAGAATAAGTTTTGTTATAGTATATATACTAATGGGTTTATGTAAATTTGTGATCAGAATACGTTTAATATAATCCGTCCACTACTTTCATCAAAATAATAACATTTTTTATTAAAATAAAAAGGAATTATTTATTTTTACTTAAGAGATATAATTACACAACAATGAAAACATTATTTTATTTATGTATTTAATAATATATTTTTAGAGGCCGGTCGTGGCGCAGCGGCACGAGGTGTGACTGCAAAACCGACTGGTTGTGGGTTCGATCCCCACTCGAGGAGATGAAATATTTACTTAAATTTATATTTCCATTTCTTCGCTCTGGTGTCGAGGTTAAGCGCGGCGTTGAGTTCTGCCACTCAACACGCAATGCCTCCAGAATTCGGCAGAAAGTGGGGAACGGAGTGTCTTAACACTAGGTTCCCTCTGCCTACCCTGCTGTGTGCGGGATACAGCGTGAAGCTAATTTAATTTAATTTAATATATTTTTAAAGTGTTTAGGTCTTAAGTACCCGCAACAAAACCTAGAGGTCTTTTTATATCTTTGAACAGGTTAAAAGATATGAAAAGACCTTTAGGTTCATTCATTATTTCATATTAAAAATATCTTTGAATTATTTTTAATACTTTTTTAAAAATTTAAATACCTTGCGTGTAATTCTAAGATAACACGGTTTTTTTAAATAAAAAAATAATTTTCGATGTTTTTTATATGCAAGTTATGAAAAAAAAATACTTTGTTAAAAAAATATTCCAAGAAGAAATAAAATACGCACATACACAAGTTAAGTCATTATATGTACTTTTGAATTATCAAGTTATGTAAGGAGGCCAGTGGAGGGAGTCATGATGCAGCGGCAAAGTGCGCGACTATAACGGCGATAGGCATGGGTTCGATGCCCACTCGAGGAAATGAAATTTTTTTTTCATTTGCTCGCTCTAGTAACTAGGCAAAGCGCGGCGTTGAGTTCCGCCACTCACAACGCAATGTCTCCAGAATTCTGCGAAAAGTGGGGAATAAAAGTGTCTTATCGATAGATTCCCTCTACCTACCCTGCTATGTACAGGATACAGCGCGAGGCTAAAAAAACTATTTTATAACTTACTGTCAGTAAAAATATATATCTATTCTATTGTGTGAGTATATTATATTTATGGATATATACAAAAAAAAATACAAATATGTCAACCATAAAAATAAAGCTTTGTGGGATTTGAACCCACAATTATATTCTAAATATAACTATTGTGGCAAAATTATAACAACAAATAACTATAATATATTCTAGTTTTAATAATATCAAAAGCGATAGCACTGTGATTGTTAAATAAAATAAAACTATCAATACATTTATTTTTTTATTAAAAAACAATCTATACTAAATGCTCATTAAACTTCCTCTTCTTATTTCTTCTGCCAATTTTGTTTTTGTTAATCTTCTGTTTCGGCTGCTTTATCCTTTCACGGGCCGCCATTTTCAATTTCATAGCCCGCTTCCCCTTTTTCTTTTCCAATTTAACATTTTGCCTGTGGATATCGGCTTGAGTTTTCAATTTATGACCACTCCTCATTTTGTGTGAGCTTCCTTCCTTAGCTGTTAGTCCTGTATACTCTTCTGCATCGCGGTTTTGCCTTTTAACGAATTTACCTACATCGCCATTTTGATTATTTACATTTTTCTTATTATTTTTATTGTCGAATCGTCCTTTCTTCATATAACTTTCGTCTGGAGTGAATGTATTTTTGCGTTTTCTATTTTTGCGTTTATTGTCATTGTTTGTTTCGTCTCTTTTAGCTAGAGGATTGTTTGCTATGGATTTTTCTAATCTTTTCTTTCTTGCGTTCAGTGCTGTACGGTCTTCTATTGAGAAGGATACTATGGGTCTCTGGAAATATATAATTTATTTTAATCATATACGGATATAATAAAATAAAGATATAAACTTGCACAGACGCAAAATAAAAACTTTTGCTCATTGGATTTTTTTTTGTATTGAGAAATCAATAACGTAGCAAAGTATGCTTATTAATATTAATACATATAAATAAGCAAAATTCATATTTAATAGACAAAGTAAAAGAATTTGCAAATACATTCTAAAAAATAAAAATATAAATTTAAGCAACAATTTAAATTATAACAAATAAAAATAAAAAAAACTCTTAATGCATGCAAATACATATCTCACTTAAGGGGAATAATTATATTTGCAATTTTCCCTGTCTGGTAATAAAAAAACCCGGCGTTTGGTAACAACTGGAGCCATAAAACAAATTACATAGCGTTTATGATCATAAACTTAAAATATACTAAGTACTACATAAACATAAAATAATTATATATTTTTTTACACTGTATCCCACATATAACTGGGTAGGCAGAGGGAACCTAGTAACACTCGATTCCCCACTTTCCGGTGAATTTTTGATGCATTGCATGTTGAGTGGCGAAACTGAACGCTGATCTTTGTCTTATCATTAGAGCGAGAAAATAAAAATATTAAATATTTCGTTCCCCAGAGTGGGAATCGAACCCACTTCCGTCACGTTTACAGTCACTCCCCTGTGCCACAGAGCCACGACGACCTGTAATTATCGTAATTATATTTAATTACGACAATTATTCAGAGTGGTTGAATCCAAAGTGCACTTATTTTTGAAAGCAAAAAATTAAGTACTTAAATTAAGTACTTAAATTAAGTACTTAAATTAAGTACTTAAATTAAGTACTTAAATTAAGTACCTAAATGTACAATTAACGACTGTAATCTTCATTTATAATATACAAGCTTCCATCTTAAATAAATATCAGGCTTTATAAAAGAAAGATTAATTAGAAAATTTAAATTTATATTTTACGGTTATACAATTTTGAAAATATGTATTTATAGATAATATGGAGAACGCAGTGTCTTAATACTTGGTTTACACTGCCTACCTTATATTGTACACAGAAGATGTGCAAAACTAAAGAAAAAAATATTAATAAAAATTTAATATACACTGACATATAAATGATCCTGTACGTAAATGTAGACTGCACTTTATTGTATTATATATAAGTATATATATATATATATATATATATATATATATATATTCTTTAGCTTTACTCTGTGTCCCTCACACAGCAGGATAGGCAGAGAAACCTGGGAACCACCAACAATTTATTTCCTTCATGTATGCAAATCAGCTTCACACTGTATCCCGCACACAGCAGGGTAGACAGAGGGAATCTAGTGTTAAGACACTCCGCTCCCCACTTTGGGCCGAATTTTGGAGGCATTTCGTATTGAGTGGCGGAACTCAACGCCGCGCTTTGCGTCAACACTAGAGCGAAGAAATAGAAATATACATTTTAAGTAAATATTTAATTTTCTCGAGTCGGGATCGAACCCACGACCAATCTACACTCTACACCGTTACACTTTGTGCCTCTGCGCCAGCATAAACTAGCATAAAGAGTTTCATCTATCTATTTAGTATTTATACATATACGTCGAGGTCAGTCGTGGCGCAGGGGCACAAGCGTGCGACTGATTGTGGGTTTGATTTCCACTCCAGGAAATGAAATATTTAATATTTTCATTTCCTCGCTCTGGTAATGAGGCAAAGCACGGCGTTGATTTTGGCTATTCAACACGAAATGCCCCGAGAATACGGGAATTCCCCGAATAAAGTGAGGAACGGAAATATCTTATTGGAAACGGAGCGTTTTAACACTAGGTTCCCAGGTTACTTCAGCTTACCCAGCTATGTGCAGGATACAGCGTGAAGCTAAAAAACGTAGCAAAGAAAAAACAACAAAGTAATCAAATTAAAAGTACATTTCAAGATAGTATGCAGGCGCCCTTATCACTATTAGTAACAACAACTGTTGCGGGTAACTTTCAGCATAAAAATTCAAGCGTATATATAAAATATATATAATTTTCGACATATAATATGACATGTGTGTGTGAAAGATATTATATGGATAGAGGAAGACATAAGAAATAATTACTTACATTGTTTTTATCAAAAATGTCAGGATTATTGTTCAATTTTCGCAAACACGCAAGCGCGTCTTCGTGGCGCATGAACATTACGAAGCCGTAGCCTTTTGATCTGTAATATAGTAAATATTAATTTATTTATTCCGCTCTCCGTCCGAGTTCGAGACATTGGCGGAACACAACGCCACACTGTCTTGCTAGAGTGGGGAGGTGAAAATAATTCACTAGAATTTAAAAATGACAAGTACTATATAAAATTGTTCTGTCAGTTTGTGAGTTCGAATTCTGAATATATATATTGTAGTATATGGTTTCTGCCAGTCGTAGTGCCGGGGCACACGCGTGCGACTTTAAACGCGACGGGTTGTGAGTTCGATTTTCACTGGGGGAATGGATTATTTAATATTTCCATTTCCTCGTTCTGGTAACAATTCTCACACGCAATGTCTCGAAAACTCACCGGTAAGCACCTGCTATATGCGGAATACAGCTTGAAGCTAAAAAAATACACTCAGAAAATAGCACACTCAATATACTAAAGTTATACACACAGAGAAATATAATAAACATTTAGGATAACTCACGGATTCTTCCCATCTTTAAGCAAGGGAGCTCTCAAGTCCCTCATGACCCTCGCCTCGGTGATGGCGGCGCGCGGCGCTGCGCGGGCGCATATCCTTCGTAGCGCATTGTCGTCGTAGTTGGGCGGCAAATTTGATACTACGAGACGGTAGCGGGATACGAATCTACGGATACGAGGAAAACACAACAGTGAAAAGAGAAACTAACTGTCAAATATAAAATATATAAGCTTGTCAAGAAAATTATTGTAAATCCTTAAATTGGTTATTATGAAAATTCTGTAAATTTGTTGTTATTATATATTTTCCCCACATCAATGTGCTAAAGATTGGTTTGTTTTTAAGGCGTGTTAAATGATAGAATCTATCACAGTACACTACAGCACGAATCTAAAAAAATATATTCGTTTATTTATGATGTGCGTATGGTCCATATTTTTTTAACCTCGACCCAAGCATCTTATACGTTTGACACTTGTGAATCTATACATTGTTTGGCTGACCGGTTGGTCGGTAGGTTGGCCAACTTATCGGCCAATCCATCAGAATTTAGTAACAAACGTACCTATTCAAATTCTTCAACATTTGCGTCTTACTCTTCTCTAATGCCAGTCGTTTTGACATATCCGACGCGGACACGCCTACTGCCGCCTTTGTACCCGCTACTATCACTGATAAAACACAAAAAAAATATTTTCAAGGCTTCAAATATCTATATATTTTCTAAATAAGATACCGTATAAGCATAGAAATAATGTAATTCATTATTTTACATATGATTATTTAATACTTGTTAGTGAGTTTTACTCAAGATGATATGTCATTGTAATGATTGTGAAAAAAAAACAAAAAAAACATTAAAATATACCCAACCTCCTTCTTTCACCAAATATAAGTTTCTATTGTCCTTTGGTTGCTTTTTACTCCCCGTTTGCAAGTTTTCTCTCTTTAAGGCAGGCCTCACTTGCATTACTTGACCTTCTAAGCGCAGTGACTCCGCTGTTAAAGCTAGGAATTTATCTGCATCTTCTTTATTCTATAAAAAAACGTATAAAAATAGCTTCACTCTGTATCCCGTATATAGGATTATATGCACCGTCCAACGCCGTGCTTTGTCAAATTCAACGCTGTGCTTTGTCTTATTCGTGTTCAGAGTTAAGAAAGTATAATACTGAATAATTCATTCCCCCGAGTGGAAATCGAACTCACAAATGTTGCACGTACATATCAAAATATTTTTAAGTAAATTATTCGTCAAAATTACACCAATTTCCACTTTAAATACTCATACCACATAACTGTATTTTCTAAAAGTTTGTTTTAACTACATAATAAATATGTTACATTGGTTTCATTCTAACCACTAAGTGGGCATCAAATTCAGAAAATTCACAATTACAATTAGACACTGTCCTACTGCGCTACGGTGGCCTAACATACATGCAAAATTATATCTAAATAAAGCAATTTATATTATTAAAAACATTTTACTTAAAAACAAAAGAAAATTCGCGATCGTTGTGCAACATATGTAGTGACAATAAACGCGACGGTTGCAGATTCGATTGTCTCTCGGGGGAATGGAGTACTTTTTTTTCCTCACTCTGTTAATAAAACAAGCGCGACGTTGAGTTCCGCCACTTAACACGTAATGTGTTTAAAATGGAGAGGAAAGTGGAGAACGGAGTGAACACTTTAAAACTAGAATTTATTTTTAAATAAAACTAGATTGAGGGACCCGTGAGGAGACCGAGAGATCCTCTACCACGTTATATGCATGACGCATTACATAAAGAAAGGTATAAAGAAATTAAAAGGATATTTACCACAAACTTAATGAACCCAGATCCCTTCGAATGCTCTGTAAGTTTATCGACACAAACTAGGGCGTATTTCACCGGGCCCGTGTTCTCAGCGAACGCTTTCAATTGTTCATTGTCTATACTGAATGGTATATTAGTTAAAAACACTGTACAACCGTCTTCTGCATCATTTAGTTTTTTACTGGAAGAAAAAAGTTTTTATTAATTAACATTTATATTACTACTAAGACTTGTATACGATACATGGTGACGTGACATATATTGGCATGACACATTCTAAACGAACCGAAGCTCAAGTCAAAACGATTAACATGAATGGAATATCTTTTATTTTTCTAAAAATATGTATATATATAAATACTATAAAACTGAAGAGTTTGTTTGGTTCAACATGCTAATCTCAAGAGATATTGGTTTGAATTTTAAAAGTTTAATATTTTGGATCGTTCAATATCCTACATTTCGTCCACTACATTTCCAATAAGACAGAGTAACGGAACAAAAGACGAGACAAACATAACGTTAGCCAATTTCCACAATATGCAACATTTACCGTTGAAAATCAGTTTGTGTACTCGTAACACTTTTATCATCATCTTCTTCTTCGTCTTCTTCATCTTCATCATCATCATCTTCATTTTCGTCATCATCATCGTCATCAGATTCCATATCACTATCCTCATCATCTGCTTTTGACTTGTCATCCTTGTCATCATCACTTTCATTGTCAGAATCATCATCGGATTCACCTAAAACAAGACAAGATCTCCTATTTTTTTTAAATAAATCACTTTTATTTGATTATTTAAGTTTTTAATGAGATTTAACTAAATAGATTATTCCAATAAAATTATTTTCAATGAACATTTTGTGTGTAATTATCAAATTATCACTATAATCATTTTGGGTTTAATTAATTTGCTCTTTGCAGGAACGGCAGAGCCACATTAAGTGGATTCAATGGAGAGCTTTGTTTTTTTTATTAGCGTCTTACCGGAGCGCGAACGCGTGTAGGTGGCCAAAGTATAAGCCCTTTTTCCGGTTTTTTTTTTCTGAATATAATATCTATGCAATAGTATCTCTAGAATACATATCATAATCTGTCTATTCACACCCAAGACCCTGTAAAATATGATTAATCATAAAAATCAAAGACATAAAAATGAGATTCTTACTTTTTATCTCCTTCTTCAATTCATCATTAGATATATTCATGGGTGTATCATTTTCATCATCACTGGAATCTTCTTTCTTAACAGCATCTTCCATTTCAATTTGTTTATTCACTACATGCCTCATATATTGGTCTTTAGCTACTGCCCAATCTACAGATATTGGCCGTCCTGGGAAAAAGCAATTGTCTAATGAATATAATAAAAATCAGCTTCACGCTGTATCCCACACAGCAGGGTAGGCAAAGGGAACCTAGTGCTAAGACACACCATTCCCCACTCTTCGCCGAGTTTTAGAGGAGAACGAAGAAAGGAAAATATAAAAGTAAATAAATATTTAATTGCTTCGAGTGGGGATCGAACTGTAAAATCGACTGATTATAGTCGATTTTACAGATAAAAATATATTGTTTGCATCAGTGTTGTACCCGTGTAACTTTTAAGCTACGCAACGAATTATAATGCAGTTTTTTCTGATAGACATAGTGATTATGATTTTTTTTTTCATTGTACGTAATATTTAACATTATTATTTATGTGTTAGTCAATACATTAAGCCCTACTCCCTAAAACTGACCATAAATCGAGAAAAGTGCCATGATATTAACCGCTTGTGATACTATTTAAATAATAATATAATGGGTAGTGCAGAGGTAATTCAGATATCAGTAAATTAAAAATGATGAGGGTAACATATTTAATTTTTCCATCAAATGACATAAGAATGGCTTAGTTTCTTTATTTCGACAAAGCTTGTTTAAGATTTGATTGTTTTGTAAACAATATGGTAATAAAAAAATATTGATAAATATTAATATAAAATATTGTTAGATTTTTATTAAAAGAAGTTCGATCAATGCAATAAAAAATTGCAATAAAAATTTAAATATTTAGAACTGAATTATTATTTTGGTTCTGTTAACTAATATATATGGTTGATGGTTTATGATAAATATTTTGTTAAATATATCAGCTTTGAGAATTTCTTTTATCATTGTAGCTTTTTTATTGAATTCTAAAAGTTAATAGTGGAGAAAATTATCTGTTGTTTTTAAGATATATCTTGTTACTTTGTAATTCAACAATAATTTTTAATAATAACCACTGAATTTTATTTTTTTATTAAGCCCCTGAAACTTATAACAATTTGAATATATCTGAAATTATCGAAAGTTTCACCTTTAGGAGTGTGAAGTATGAGATAACTGCAATATTTTAGCGGCAATCATATCTACATGTTTTGTATTGATGCTATTAGTAATATCTCATCAAAATTAATAGTAATAATAACTCATATATATAAAATTGTTTAAGAATAAGTAATTACCGTGTCCTTTGGAGAAACCATTATATGGCAGATGACTCAGTTTGTTAGTTATTTTGAGGGGACTAGTAAAGGACACCTACCATATTTTGAAATACAATAAACATATTGAAAATTAGCCTATGTTAAATAGTATATAATTTTATAATAATGAACTATTTATAATTTGAAAAGATAGCTTCTTTATTGTAAAAGTAAATGTAAATGTTATTGTCTTAAAACAATCTCCTCAAAACTAGTGATTTTGTAGATAGATAGATGCTGTTTGCTGTCGTCAAAATAATGATCCAGTGGATCAAGATCACAACTAGATGTCGGCCAGTTTTTGGGAAATAATTTTAGAGCTGATGTTAACATAAATATGGTCATTTTATTTGTTAAAATATTGCTCCATGGTAAAAAGTTTCTCATGAATCAAAAGTTCAATTTTGTATTGGTTTTCCAATTTCGAATGGTATAAAAATGTACACAATGAAAAAACAAAAATATGAGACTTAATGTTCCATACATTGCATGTGTGGATGTGAGATTACATGTATGGAAGTGAGCTTACATATGTGGATGTGAGATAACATGTGTGGCTCTGAGATTACATGTGTGGATATGTATGAATGTGAGAACATATTTGTAGATGTGAGATAACACATGAAGATGTGTAAATTTACTTCACCAATTTAGTGAAGTATATTATGATGAAGGAACTTCGATAAATTGCAAACGATAAATTAAAAGGTTTTAAACCTTGTAAGTAAAAAATGCAACTAAGTAGTTTTTGCACCAAATGAACTATGCTATCTAGATGTGTTTTGTTGTGTGTGAATGAATATGTGAATATGAATCCATATAGTCTATCTATTGAGAAAAAAAGATAAGTGACATTAGAAAACATTGCAAAAATGGGAGAACTTGTGAGCTTTCATTATATACACAAAATTATAAATAAATTTTCTTCCTTAACATTTTTATTTCACAATGATGGTGTAAAGTCTAAAACTACTAATTCCTTTTTGTGTCATTATGTAGTTATACCTTTATACCATTTTGTACATTTATACCATTTAAAAGTGTAAAAACACATACAAAGTTGAACTTTATTTTATTTCAATATATAAAACAAGTCAATTTTTGAAATTGTAAAAACTTTTTGATAATATACATATACTCATTGTTCTTTAAAAACATTTTTTTTTTCACCTGTGAATTTGCTTAATAGGCTGTTAGCAGATTTACAGTTTATGTCAATAATAAATTGTATTTAAACAAACAAATAAATTAATTTATTTAAATAAATAATTGATTTATTTATTTGTTTAAATAAATTATGAACACTACTAATTAAAGAGACACATAAGAAGAAGTAAAGAAATTTGTTGTAAGTAAGCAACTATGAGATTAATATATGTACATATATACCATGCTATCATACATACCAAGGAAAGGTTTTAAATTTGTATTTAAAATAGCTTTAGTGGCCATTGGTACATTTTTGTAATGCACAAAGGCACAACCAACTAATTTTCCATCAGGTTTTTTTAACAATTTCACTTCTTGTATGGCACCATATGGTTCAAAATGTTCTTTTAGAGATTCCTCTGTTGCTTTAAAAGATATGTTACGGACAATTAAACGAGCTTTCCTGTTTATTCTAGTTTTGTCTTTATCCTCTTTAGTTGGTTTTTGATCTTCTGTGTCTTCATCTATAAAAGAAAAAAAAAAATATGCACCAAATAATTATAGCATATAAGTCTTTTAGAGAGTACAATACATATGAGGACATAGTGCTGAAGTTCAATAACGTGTGACTACAAATGTAAAGGTATAGGTTCAATCCACATATATTGAGGAATTACTTTTCATTTCCGTCTCTGATTGACAGTGTGGTACTGTTTATTCCCACTTAATATGCAATATCTTAAATTCAGGCTGAAAACAGAGAATAAGGTTTCTTGACACTACATTATTTTTACCTACCCTACTATAAGCGAAGTAAAGTATAATGCTGAAAAAATATATAAATTTAGTAAGCTAAGTACACATATAATACATTCCAATTAACAAGACAGAGTAATAAAAACAATATTTTGCTTATAATAAATATTTTTAAAGGTTTGTATTTTTTTCATATATCAACAGAAACTAAAAACCTATTACTCATATTTAATAATTTTTTTAATTACTCATTTTATCATAGTACCTTTAATTTCCATTTTTGATTCTTCATTAAGACTATCAAATTTCTTCTTGGGTCTGTTGTTTTGTGCATTTTCATTGTATTTATTTTGTGGAACTGCCCAAGCTACATATATAGGTCGACCTAGTAATATTAAAAAGATATTAATAAATTATTAAATAGCCTTTAAAATATCAATTTGTCTTTAATGTTGTATTACCTAAAAAAGGTTTCTTATTCGTCGCAGCCAAAGCTTTATTAGCCATTGGAACTTGTGTGTAATGAATAAATGCGCATCCAACGAGCCTTCCATCGGGTTTCTTTAATAGATTAACCTCTTCTACATTGCCGTATTCAGAAAAATGTTCTTTAAGATTATCTTCTGTAGCTTTAAACGATACGTTGCGAACAATCAATCTGGCATTACGATTAACACCGTCTTTGTATTTCGTATTACTGTCTGATTCAACGTTATTGCTGTCGTCCTCAGTCATTTTTTGTAATCTCTAATATTTTTAAAAATTAATAACACACTTTTACTATTTCAGAAGATCAACTATCTCAAAAGAAACTTAAAATAGATTAATATATTTTAGTTACTGTAAAAATTTGGCATATTATTTAACACTTTGTTATTATTTTATAATTTTAATTTCGAAAACACGCTGGTGGCACATTGTTTTTATAATTTGACAACTGACATTAACATTTGACAAGTACTCGTACAGATTTAATAGCTGAAGTATTTCAGGTTACAGTTTTGTATAGGTACTTGATAAATAAAATAATGTGTTATTGTATTGCACGTATTCTTGATAAAAGTAATAATAATACTCTCTTATAACATCCTGGTTCATGAATTCTCAATAAAACATAGCTATTAATTTTGTGGGTTTGTTATTATAACAGCGTACGAGATTATACAACAGACAACACTACGATAAGCTGATCGTCTCTAGTATATGTGTATTGTCTGTAGTCTTAACTCTTAATGTTTTCAGCTGATTGTCAAATTAAAATTTAAATATATGTTATATATTTATTTATTTGTTTTTTAAATAAAATAAAATTATTTTAAAATGAATTCACGAAATGTATTTCGATTGAGCAAAGCTCTGTTAATAAATAACATATATAGGAGACATAAAGGATACAAAGTTGTAAAGCGACCCGATCCAAAATTATTAAAGATGCCTAACCTAGCTGATGCACCGAGTATAATGGACATAATTAAAGAAAAAATACGATTGAATGGTCCTCTCACTGTGGCTGAATACATGAATATAGTAATAACAAATCCTACCGAAGGATATTATATGAAAAAAGATGTTATAGGTGAGACTGGAGATTTTATAACGTCACCTGAAATAAGTCAACTATTTGGGGAAATTTTGGCTATTTGGTTCTATGCTGAGACACAGAAGATGGGTCCTGGAAAACCTTTACAAATTGTTGAATTAGGACCAGGAAAAGCCACACTGTTGATAGATATTCTTAGAGTATGCCATGCTTACAGATAACTTATATATTTTTTTTTGTATTATAATTACAAAGGTTTCTTTTATATAATAAATATACATTATTCATAAGTTGTTATTTTAGGTATTAAATAAATATGCCTATAGAGCTGATGATCTCAACCTTCATCTTGTAGAAGTTTCAACAACTATGCAGCTAGTACAGGCAAATAGATTATGTGTTTCTCATCGGGGTACTGATATAAATCTACCATATAATTATGAGGTTAATTTAATTTTCATTTATTAAAATTTTTACATATTATTCCATATAAAGTAGAATAAGCAGTATATATAATAATATATATTGAATTTACAATATCAGGGTGAAACAGTGAGTGGCATAAAAGTATACTGGTACAATGATCTAAAGAAAGTGCCAAAAAACTTTTCATGGTACATAGCCCATGAATTTTTTGATGTATTACCTGTACATAAATTTCAAGTAAGTAGTATAAGATCAAAATAATGTAAAACTTGACTTAAATTTAATTTCATTGTTTGCATTGTATTTTATGCTAAATGAATATTCTGTAAGTTGTTTTTTTTACATGAGGCCAGTCGTGGCGCAGCGGCACAGAGTGTGACTATAAAACCGACTGGTTGTGGGTTCGATCCCCACTCAAGGAGATGAAATATTTACTTAAATTTATGTTTCCATTTCTTCGCTCTGGTCGAGGACAAACACGGCGTTGAGTTCTGCCACTCAACATGCAATGCCTCCAGAATTCGGCAGAAAGTGGGGAACCGGGTGCCTTAACACTAGATTCCCTCTGCCTACCCTGCAGTGTGCGGGATACAGTGTGAAGCTGATTTATTTATTTTATTTTTTTTACCTTCCTGTCTGCNGCAGGGGCACAAAGTGTGACTATAAAACCGACTGGTTGTGGATTCGATCCCCACTCGAGGAGATGAAATATTTACTTAAATTTATGTTTCCATTTCTTCGCTCTGGTGTCGAGGACAAACACGGCGTTGAGTTCTGCCACTCAACACGCAATGCCTCCAGAATTCGGCAGAAAGTGGGGAACGGGGTGTCTTAACACTAGATTCCCTCTGCCTACCCTGCAGTGTGCGGGATACAGCGTGAAACTGATTTATTTATGTGTCTGCCCATGTGGCAATGAATATTTATAGGTGGAACTTAACTCTGAACATTGTACAGCTAGAAAATAAAAATAATTAATTGCTCTGCATGGAAATCAAACCCACAACCATACAGCTTACAGTGACTTACTGTCCCACTGCATCACAATAAATAGCCTCTTTAATATTCTGTGTTATTAAGCATATTTGTATTTAATTTAATCTTTAATCATTTACATGATAGAAAACAGAAGATGGCTGGCGAGAAATCTTAATAGACATGGATGAAAATAATAAATTACAATACAGAATGGCAGCTAATGAAACTCAAACAGTAAAAGTTTTGGTTAGGCCTCCTTTAGACGCTGGTGACAGATTGGATCTAGAAATAAGTCCTAGGGCTCTTGGAATAGCTAAACAACTCGCTAATAGAGTTGACCAATATGGAGGTTTAGCATTAATAGCTGATTATGGACATAATGGCGAGAAGGGTGACACTTTTAGGGTAACTAATATTATATAATATTATGGATATATCTTTACATATCATAATTAGTATAATTACTACTAAATTAAAACATTTCCATAAGAGTTATGAAAAAACATTTGTTTACCTTTAGTGCAAGACTAAGAATTGATTGAATTATGGGAAAATATAAATAAAATGACAATCTCACATATAACAAGGTAGACCTAGAACCTAGTGTTAAGATACTCAATTCAATTCCCCACACAACATTTTCTACACATTTCATGTTATAGTCAAATGCTTCACTTAAGTTTTATTATTTTACAGGCTTTTCATAAACATAAATTAGTGGATCCATTAGAGAACCCAGGACTATCAGACTTGACAGCTGATGTAGATTTCAGCCAACTCAGAATAGCAGCATCAATGACTCCTGGTGAAGAAAATTATGCAATAGTTCTAGGGCCAGTTAAACAAATGGAGTTTTTGGAAAGATTACAAGCTAATGTTCGCATTCAAGTAAGAATTTTATATATATGTATATATGCATGTATTAAAGCTTATTTTAATTCTTTTACTTATTGATTAATTTGTGTCTGCCTGTTGAACATTTTTTTTTCTTTATGTAGTATGTATTAATGATTATTAATAGTACTCAGAAGTATACTATTAATAAATAATAATAATTTTCATACAATTATTTCAGGTATTTATTAATGTTAATTAATTTATAATATTTTTTAGGTGTTAATCAATAATGCAAAAACTGATGAAGAAAAAGAAAAAATTAAAGCAGCCTATCAAATGCTGGTTGACCCCAAGAGAATGGGTGATCGTTTTAAATTCATGGCATTTTATCCATCTGCAATGGTTGAGATATTAGAAAAATATCCACCTTTAGGTTTTTCGAACTTAAATTAGTTTTTTTTTAGATGCAATTATAATTAAGAATATCATAATATTTACATAGAAAAACACTTTATTAATAAATATATGTTAATATTGATATTTGTTTTTACTTTTATCTATGTATCCTGAATTCAAATATTTTTTTTATACAAAACTAACAGATAATAATAATAATAAATATACTTTATTGCACATAAAAAAAAAACAAAACAACATACAAGTTTAAAATAATAATAAAAAAAATACAACAAGGCGACCTTATCACTTAAAGCAATCTCTTCCAGGCAACCTTTGGATTTATATATAAGTGGGCGGTGCATAAAGTAGAAAATTATAAAAATAATTTTATTCAAAATAAGAAGTTACAGTTTTTGAACGTCAAATAACTTTTTTTTATATATATCTATTAAGATATTGATATAGAAGCCTATGACGCATTTAGAGTAACACCAGGACATATTAGTACCTATTCCTAGAACCACAACAAATTCTTATACTCTCAATTCAATAATTTGTATTCACATGAGAATATTGAAAAATGTGTGTAAGAACAATAATATTTTATTTACGTATATACCAATTAAGCCTTTCATAAATCATAGAAAAATTATTAATAATGTATAAATCTAGATAAGTTATAAACATAAATAAAAGCATTATTGGGTCATTTATTATTAGAAATTAGAATTCTATACCGCGGGATCTAATTCACACACATTCGCATAAAAATATCTATTCTATAGAAAAAAATATTAATAACAAAAATATTTTTCTATAGCAACACAGGAAAAATTTAACAAATATCTGAAAATTAGAGTTAAATAAGTTTTTAATTTGTAAAGATTATATAATTTTGAATTTAAACATAATAATAACTGAAAAAACATCTCTTATTTTTCTTTGATTATAAATTAATTTATTTCTAATATAACAGATACTACTTTTATGATTCCCATACTATTTATATATTTGGTAATTTCTTACTTCACGCTGCGATGAAATGTCAAAATTTCAGTGGATTCGTGCCAATGATAGAGAAATCTAGCAGATGTGAAAAAATTGTGATGTTCATGGTTTATAAAACTGATGATATCAAAAGCTTTTAGTGTTATAACGAGAACTTATCACACTGCTGACGACGGAGTTATAACAATAAAAAGAAATCTAGTTGGATGATTTAACAATTTCGATCGAAGGTGAGGGCGAGATTTTCTTTTGTTGCGTTTATTTTACTTCGTCGCAATTCGTTGATACCACATTATATTGTAATAAATATTTCGACAGCTCTAAGTATTGATATAATAAATACTTTGTTGTAATAATTTTTGATGAAACTATGGTTTAAGCTTACGGCAACCTATTATTGTAAGCTTAATCACTGTCCGTATATCCGATTTTAATTGCACATTTTATTTGATCGTACCGCAAGATCTGATATAAAGTATAAACATTCCAAAATATTTTTTATAGACCCCCACTTCATTTACACAATACTTTATAATTTTAGCTTGTTTATTAAATTACGTAAACATTGAATATAATTGAAATCCCCTATGAAATTTGTTAAATAAAGTAATTATTACACAGTACTTAAAAAACAATTTTATTTGTTTAAAATTCCCTTTTAACGAAATATGAGATGTGAAAGTCAACTGAACTGAACGGTTATTAAATAATAAACTCTTTAGTTATTTATTTAAGTATGATTTCTTCGACCACAACATGTGTAGTAGCAAAATGATTATCTCATAAAATGTATATATAAAGCAAGTGTTGAACATTTTATGTCTCGTGAATTGTGATTATAACAATCAATCATGCATAAGCAAATACTATAATAGCTATTATTCTATACTTATGTTATATATATTATAAATAATGTTATTTTAATCGTTTAACACTGCATATAGCTGATTAGGCAGAGAGATGAGGGGCTTCATCTGAATTTAATGCCATATTTTGACAAATTAAAAGGGGGGAAATGAAAACAACTTATTCCCCCAAGTAATCCCTACATATTGGGATATGGGACTATAGCCCACAAAAATTTACAGTAAACTGTATGACATTGTCACTGTGTATGTAATAGTAAATGTATAATGCAATCTGTTTCATATATTTATCATACATCATAGTAAAATTTTAAGATTTAAATTATTAGTTTCCTGTTAATGATTTCAAAATAAAAATTCTAAAAATAATTTTGTATTTAGATATGTCTTGATAATTTATAATGTATTTTATTTAAACAAGGACTTAAAAAAACATTATTCTATTATTAGAATTGCTTTTACATTTATATTTTTTATTTCCTAATATTTTTTAAATATGTAATAAATAATTTACATAAATTTTTTATGACCATATTAATAGACCATATTACAACTTGCTACTATTGCCAAGATATTCTTAGATAACTTTTAACCTGGTAATAGCTTCCTGTAATACTGACACAACTGACATGTCTATGTAACTCGATGACCTAAATATAATTAAATAAAAATATATTGATTTTATGAAATTTGCTATAATATATGCTTATATATAAAAGTAAATATAATTTATTTGTAATACTTTTTAGGGATTTTTATATTGTTATATTTCCCACTTCCCTATTAACATGTTTTCACTTGGAAATTAACTAGATTTCTAGACACAGCGACTAGTATTTTATTTTGTAGTTGTTTTATTTGTAGCTTTATGTAAGTAAGTATGCAAGTTAAACCTAATTATTTATTGATTATTGTTCATACATTATTAACCATATTAAATAAGAGGTCATTGTTGTTTAGTGGGAAGTAGTCTGATTGTTATGATTGTGGGTAAATATGTGGATGTGGTAATAAAACAATTAAGTTATTTTTATTTCTCTGCTCAGGTGATCGGCTCGGATTTGCCACACCCACAAAGCAGAGTAAATAGATAGCACCTAATTTCTATACTCTCTTCACTTTCCTCATGAATTCGAGATACTATGTGTTGAGTGGTGCAAGTTATGGCCGCGCTTTGTTTTGCCAGAGCAGAGAAATTATTAATTTCACAAATTGGGTATCATCCCACAACCATCATGGTTCCATGCCCACTGCGCACTGATGGCTTCAACAATTATAATTATCAATTAGTTGCTATATAATTATATTAGCATAGGGTGTAAAGTAATTATAGTCTTAATCTTAATTAATAATTACAATTATGAAGTATTCTTGGGTTAATCTTTTTTTTACAATTGAAAATAAAAAAAAAACATTCCAATCGGAAGTTAAGGTTGTATCGGCTTTTGTAATTGCGAGGTGTCTCTGCAGGAAGCCTATCTTTTCTATATGTGGATGTCTCAATGTCATTTTCAAGGTCGTTGGCGTGTAGTTTGTTTTCCATGTGACTATTAATTATTATTATGCACCTTTTGGTTTATTGGAATGAATTGAAGATTGCCTAAATGTATATTAGGACCCTCAGAATCGAAAACTCGAACTCAAAACTGTCCAAACTACAAACGTTCGTCGCTAACTAATCCATACGTTGTTATCGGGCTGTTTAGCCCGCGGGTCGCGGTCCAAGATATTGCGCGCGGTGCATGGCAGTGCGCGACGGCACGCGCGGTGACGCGATCATGTATACAACAACATTGATTTGTTACAATCTTAAACCGCGCGTCGCCGCGCGGTCATCTGAACTTACCGTAAACTAGAATTTTATCGCTATACAAAGAATTTATTTGTAAAGATGTAGAATTGAAGCACTACTGAGTTCACCCTAGTCCCCTACCTTGCGACAGTAAAGCTAAAAAATCCTGTCGCCCTGAAGTTAGATTTTCTGAACTACCGACTATGTAAAACCGACTGGTTGTGGGTTCGATCCCCACTCGAGGAGATGAAATATTTACTTAAATTTATATTTCCATTTCTTCGCTCTGGTGTCGAGGTTAAGCGCGGCGTTGAGTTCTGCCACTCAACACGCAATGCCTCCAGAATTCGGCAGAAAGTGGGGAACGAAGTGTCTTAACACTAGGTTCCCTCTGCCTACCCGGCTGTGTGCGGGATACAGCGTGAAGCTGATTTGATTTTGATTTGGAACCCTTATAAGGTCACTTTGTTGTTCGTCTGTCTGACTGTCTTCGTCTGTGTGCCTGTATCTCAGGAATGCTTGGAGTATCGAGTTGAAATTCAAACGATAAAAAAAAGATATGGCCGTTTATGTCACACAAAACGCGTATTTCGATACTATAAAGGGCATCAAAATTAATAAGATGTTTCCGGTTGGCCTAGAATTCTGAAATTTGGCAGCTACCATCTACGGTAGTACTAGTTTAGGAAAAAATGTAAAAACCTAAAAAAAAAATAGGCTAGAAAGTGGGCCAAAATTTGTTATTAAAGCCGCTAGTTCAAGTGAGGTATCTGATGAAAGGGCTCTGGCTAAGCTAAGCTTGAATTTCGGAAAAAGCTCGAGATCTCCTTTTTTATACGGAATCCTCAGTGGGCGAGCTCGACTCACACTTGGCGGTTTATTTTTTTCTTTTTCATAATTGCACTGTACTTTCTTTATGCTGTTTGACAATCATTTCTACTGGTGGACTAGGATAATTTTTTTTGAGAAATAAGAATATATTTGTCAACAATCCTTTTAATATATTTCTTACATGAGTTATGTGCAATAAAAGAATATTCGTCTTCAGTGTGTGAATGAGTGATGTAAATAATTCTACTACCTGGCGATTTTTAAATTGTTCATATACTTCTTATTACCTGACGTCATCGTGAAGCTATTGCGACGAGTTTAATTTAAAATAACATAAGGATTTTCAATTCTATTCAAGGAAATATTTTTATGTATAATATATGTAGATATTCCTTCGATCTGGTTGAGAAAAACATGACGTTCCATATTTACCTAAATAATATCTTAAATTCCTACATGAGCGGAAAATGGAGAACAGTTGTTACTAGATTCTCTTTGCGTTGTCCCTAAAATGCCAAAGTTATATAGTTTTTTTTTAGTTTCACGCTACATCCCGAATAAAGTATGATAACAGAGGGAACCTAGTAGTTAAGTCACTCCGTTCCCCACTCATGTATATGTTTTTCTGTACCTTCTGTTTTGTATGTTATAGTTTGTGGAGATGAGCTCGCCACCGCCGATGCAATTGGAGGTGGAGGTCGGCGACGAGTCCATGGAAGACGACGCTGCGGATATGATACCAGCAGACAGGTGACTTTTAATTATTTGTCCGGCGTCGCATTTTGTATATTACTTTAAACATTATCTACTTCATTATTAACTTTGAAAAGTCATCATAACAGACAGATATACTTTTAATTAACTGTTTTCTAAATTCTTTCGTATCATGCGGAGCAAAAACAATTTTTAATGGCGAAGAAAATTCACAAGATGTACATTACTTCTTTTAAAATTTCCGAATCTTTAGAGAAATTGCTTTCGGTGAAGAGAGCGTAATGTTGCGCCCTAACTAAAAAGTTAATTTTTTAACTTTATCCTTTTTTAACCCTCGACAAAATGTCTGCCTGTGGCGTCAGCTCCTAAACGGATAAACTAATTTTGATTTAGTTTTTTTGTTTGAAAAGTGACTTAATACAGACTTTTCTTGGTATGTTTGAACTTCAAATCTTCAAACGTTGAAGATTATCAGCTCCTTTCCAGTTATTTGTTTACTTTTTTTTGTGTCATCGTTTTTTTATTTGTTTTAATCTTGAGTCTTAGACCATGTACATGTAAATACATGTTTTACACTACATATTACCTATAAGTGCATTTAAGTGCATGTAGCTTAAATGATGAGTGTAGATATTTGTGACTGATTACTGTGGTTCACTTGAAAGTTAATAAACCAATAACCTGTAAAGTGATGATTGGTGAAGTGCCTTCTACCTTCCGTTCCCTTATATCTTATCAACTTTGTTATTATTCGTTCTCAGTATTTGTTATGTCTTTTGGCAATAAACATTAGGTATTGTGTTTCAAGTTTTTCTTTTTTTTTTAATATAAAAATATTTATATCTGATTTTTATTTAGTAGGTACTTTTATAATTAAGTTGGGTATCACAATACAATACCTTACGGAGCGTAAAAATTATGTTAGTACAGGCGTTGCTTAATTTGTGTTGTACGAGAGGTAGCACTGAGTTGGTGAACACCTCGTGTTCGACTCTTTCACTCGACGAAATGAAAAGGTAAAAAATTACCATTTACTTTCTAGTTTCAGTCACGCTTACGAATGATATGGAACGGCTGTTGTGTTATGGAATACTTGTAATGTTTTTTAATAATTTGAAGCGTTAATTTCGACTGTAGTTTCTATATTTACTTATTTAGAAAACGTATAACAATTTGAAGTAAAAATTTGAACTAAGTGTGGAATAACATTTTAAAAATGTTTCTATATTTACTTGTTTATGATTTTACTTATTTTTATTTTTAATAGCTTTAAGATTTATTTATTTTTTTAGTGAAGAGTTTTTGTCAAATTATTACATAAGTAGATTCGCTTAGATAATAGTTATTTTGTTTATATTTTTAGGTCGAATCAGACATTACCTTGATTCCTAATATAAGTCATTTCGTTAAGACAACGCTGCGTTTGGTCTTACCAGAGAAATGGCAATTATTTTCCCCCCGAGTTCGAACTTCCCAGCTGTCACTCAGAAGAAAGACTTAATTTAATTTTCTTGTTGTGGTATCAAGCTCAAGGAGCTTAGATCCGCAACCCAACACGCAAAATCTGGAAAATTGAATGGAAAGTGGGAATGAGAGTGTTTTAACACTAGGTACTCTCTGTCTGACTTGATATACGAAAAATTGCTTGAAATACAGCGTGAAGCAGAAAAAAAAACATTTTTAAACAAGCTATGTTTATCTGTCACAAAGGCTTAAAATTACGAGTATGTACCTACATAGTAAATAAAATGCCGTTGCAAGGCCATAAACTGCATTTTTACGATAAAAATCTTATATAACCGTTTCTATAAACTTTATGTTGCAAGTCACCACCATTGAATAAATAATTATTGAGCGATGTAATGATGCGCCAGAATTGATATATAATTATAGGTCACTATGGGGTCATGTTGTAGTAAGTAAAAAGGACCAGTTTAACGCTTTTTTCCGCATAGCAGGCACAGGTATAGGCACAAGGCATTTCGCTGCTCTGCCTGAAGACAAAATGCGACGTTGAGTTCCGCTACTCAACACGCAATGTCTCGAATTCGGCACTTGACACTAGGTTCCCCACATGTAACACGCTATAGAGGCAAACAGCGTGAGTTTGAAATATCTCTATACGGCCGCATTAAAAATCAAATGGCGAAACCTTATATGCACTTTATTAGAGAGACGACGGGAATTTAAATATTTTTTTCTGCAAGTATGAATTGAAGTTTATTAATTTAATTATTATCTATCGTTTATCTTCTTTAAATACTGTCGCAGGTGCATTTAATCTATATCTTTACTGGTAATTTAATAATAATAAAAAAAGGAAGTCTACCTGTAATTTCGTCGAAAAATAATTGTTTTGAAAGCAATAAATTTTAAAACAATTTTATTTTTATTTCATTTTAGCTTTACGCTGAATATACTAGTATTAAGACACTACGTTTCCCACTTTCCGTTTTATTTCGCCGCGTCTTGTCTTCTTTCCAGAATTACATTCCCACGTGTCGGACTAAAAAAAAATATATTTAAGATTGATTTATACAATTTTTATATTTTGAAAAAATAAAACTGGTTTTTGTAACGTGTTTTACCCTATATCTATTATTATCTTTTATATGCGTAGTTCTATTTATGTTTAATATGTGAAATTAGAGCACTACAGGTTGAAAACAATTTCAACTATTAATTGAACGGTAAGCTTCTGAATCACTGAACGTTATGTACGCAGCATTTAACTTTGCGGCAATTGATTTCAGTACGGGCATAGTTGTTATAGGAGTTTCCATACCATATCCAGTCAATTCGTAGTGTTCTATATCAAACTAGTCGTCGCCCACAAAATTGTTTTAAGTCCCGTATTTAAAACCGCTCTCAGCTTTGAGATCTATCTTGAGATGCAGTTTCTATTCATAGATTATAATTTATGAATGAAAACAACATCTCAAGCTCGCTCTCAAAATTGATTTCAGAGTTGAGAGTGGTTAATAAATACTGGTCTAGGTCTAGGTCTAGGATATAAAATTGAAAATTCCACTTTTTCCCGTTCCTATAGGAATTTCGAGAAATCTTCTCTTACTGCCGCACTATCCTCCCTAACATACATACATGCCAAATTAAAACTATCTAAGTAAATCTTCTATGCGTTGCCTGTCAGTCACTCAGAAACGGAAGAATTTAATATTATATTAATTTAATATATTGTATTAATATTATATAGATCTTGCATATTTAATAATCTAACAAACATAATAATCTAACAAAAATTAATAATCTAACTAAAGAGCTCTCATAACCTCTTCACATTCTTCACTCAGAATATACTTCAGGGTTAATTAACTTCGTTATTCTAAATGGAAATTAAACTAGCTGTTTGTTTAAGAAATGAAAGAAAATAGTTAGATTATTATGTTAAAATTTATTGAGAAATAATATGAGGCCGTTTCATACTGCCAACAGTGTTTCATAGCCAATTAGTTCTGAAACCGCAACATTTTGTATGGAAATGTCACAGGTACGTGTATTGTATCGTATTAATTAATATCGATCACGGTTGTAACGTAAAATGTACAAATTTTGTTATATAATACAATTTATATGTTGACTAAAAGTGCTCCAGTCAAAAGCGCTCCAGTCGCATGGCACGGACTGATTGACTAAATAATTATATTTAAATTATTTGTTTTTTCCTGTCCTGCTAATGCAAAACCGCGGCGTTAAATTCCGTCACCTCACACACAGTGTCTTGAATTCCAGAGAAAAGAAGAAAACGGAATGTCATTAAGTTAAAAAAGGAAATTATTAGCGCGTCTACAAGTACACTGAAACTAAACCAAGTATCACAATGTGCTCTAATTAGGATATGTATATCTATTAATTGAATACGAACGAATGTTAATTAATTTGTTATTTAAATTTAAAAAAAAATCAAATCAGCTTCACGCTGTATCCCGCACACAGTAGGGTAGGCAGAGTGTTAAGACACTCCGTTCACACTTTGTTCCTCTGCGCCACGACCGGCCTAATTTGTTAGTTATTTCTTTAAATCATGAATCGGATTGTTTAACACTACGTTCCCAGATTCCCTCTGCCTACCCAGCTATGTGTCTCAAACCCATAGTGACGAAGTGGTACAATGTCTGACCGTAAATACCGTGATTATGGGTGTGCGAACTTCAGTTTTTCATACATAATTATGTAGGTACAAGTAATGCGTTTGTAAAGATCGATCAACGATGTCTTCTAANTGAAAAAAAAACAAAAAACTAACAGAGAGTTTTCCTAAATTCCTTTGGGGACGGGAAAAGGCAGGATTTTACGTTTAGTTAGTCCAAACTAAGTCTATTAAATCCATCAAAATTGAGTTATTGTAACAGAAAGATAATACACAATTAAAATAGTCAAGTGCGTTTGGTGTATTCGTATAATGTAAAGAGCACTCGTACGGTTGGAGCACCTCGTTTGTTCTAAATAAGCCAAGCTTCAGCTATGGAGCTCACTATTTCAGCTAAACTTATAAAATATATCGTTATTTTAATATATTATTTGAGAGTTCTTTTGTAACAGGAAGGATGGAATCGTTACTTCTAAAACCGTGTCCTTCCTTAGTACGTTGTTTATTTATAATTTTATAAGATATACCTAGTACCTACCGTTTATTAATACTTTGGAAATATTCCTCATCGTGCTGTAGTTAGAATGTGTACAAGGTGGTTGTAGGTTTGATTTTTATTATGGAAATGTTTATATTATTTACATTTTACTGTTGGTTTACATAAATAACATATAATCGATACTGTTTTTAATTCAAAATGACGGATTACTATTTTTTACAAAACTCGTTATCCTAATATGGGTAGCAAATGAATGTGTTTGATTTCTAAAATACTATACACCATGAATAAAATCTAGAGAGCTTGTTTTTAAAAAGGCTTTTTTAAATTCATATTTCATAATAGATTCTTTCTAATATTTTACCTATTGGAATTTGAGCGGTTTTTATTATTATACTATTTTTGTTCATATAAATCAATTCGAAGGTCTCCGCTATATTTAGTCATAAATAATTCAAAGCATACACGCTAATCGATTGTTTCCGAACGAGAAAGTAAACTCCTTCGTTAGTTCGACGCTTGCAAATCCGGTTTTTATAATATTAAAAGCTAAAATTAGACCACTTCTGGCGCACGGTGTGCGACTGTAAACCCTACAGGTTGTTGGTTCGATTTCCACTTGAGGATATTTAATATTTTAATTTCCTCGCTCTGGTAACGCGCATAACGGTAAGCGCGGCGTCGAGTTTCGCCCACTCAACAAGCAATGTCTTCTGAAATAGGCGGATAGAAGGGAACGAAAGTGTCTATCAGAACGGAGTGTCTTAACACTACGTTCCCAGGTACCCTTTGCCTGCCTTGATATGTGAAGGTAGAAAATTAAATATAACAGTTTAAATTGTATGGTTGTTTAATTGTGTAGGCGGAATCCCACTCGAATTTAGTCAGCTTAGTAAAATTATTTTACATTCATGTATAATCAATAGACAGAGTGGAAGCATCTGCGTTCAATTTTAATATAATAATTTATTTAATTTTTTTTTATTTCTTATTTATTTTTGGCAAAATCTCTTTGTTTTAATTGTATTTTTGGAGTAGTTAAAACTGTGCTTTCATTTAAAGTAGTGAAGAGAAAAACACTCTGTATATGCGAATTAAAAAAAGCATTATAATTAGGCTACTAATTATAATTCTGTTTGTATAAATAAGTTTTCTAGGTGTCATTTTAGTTGTTCAGTGTCGCTGGGAAGGTCTTAGGGTGCAGGTAGAGATTTTCACGTGTTTTGGTAGGATGCCAGCTTCCGAGACGATTGTCCCAACAAAAGTGCACTCTCAGTTGTTGTTCTAAAGTCAGTTTCATATTGGAAATGTTGTGATGTATTCTATAATAGGTTGTTCTTATTTGAGCGGGTTGTGGTTCAATTGGTAAATATATTATTAGGTAAGTATTACCTTACTTACTTTTTATAAAATGACTTCAATATCACGCCAAATTGACATGACGCAAAATGACGAAGCAATTTATAAATATTTTCCTTTAAAGTCTCAATAAATTTCTTTTGTCAAATTGAGTTAAATTGAGATTTAACTCAAGTTAAATAGTTTGTCTAAAAACAAAGTTTCACATTTAAAGGGTACCAATATTATTTGAAAGTATTAAAGAAATTTTGAAATGAACGTACTTTTCCGAATAATAAGCGGCAATGCAAGTGAAACATTAATAGCGTCCACTGAGAATACAAGAATACATCACTTATTTATAGCTAAACGTATAAATACCAATATGAGAAGTCAAACTTGACGTGTTTGTTTTGTGTAGGTAAGTCACTATTTTGAGATTGACTTTTAGGTAGAATAATATTAAGGATTTGGCAACATTTCCTGTAAGAAGATTATAATGTCAAAATATTAAAATGTAAAAAAGTCATCCAGTTTCCAGCTTCACTATTTATTTTGCAAATAACAGCGCAGAGAGAACCCAGTGTCAAAACACTTCGTTCTTCACTTTATGCTCATATTAGAGACGTTATGTACTCAACGTCGGGCGTCTTGCCAGAGTGAGGAAGTGGAAATAAATAATCTCCCCTAATGAGATTTGAACTCATGAGCCATAACCATTGCGTTTACTATAAGACCCCCACTGCGCAGCAACTGTTATGCTCACGTAAATTCTGCATTTCGCGAAAAAGTTGGACAGAACTTTGTGGTGAGTCACATTGTTCTCCACTTCACAACTATTATGCTGCCTTTTGATAATGCAGATCATGAAAACACTTACGTATATAATTATGTTTCTTTGAAATGGATTTGAACCGACAATAACTCGGGCATTTGCAAACAGCTCACTATGATGTAATTCAAAGCTCAATAAAAGTCCATTTATTTTATCTTTATAATTAACCAAATCTTTAAAATTTGAGGCCAGTCGTGGCGCAGTGGCACAAAGTGTGACTGTAAAACCGACTGGTTGTGGGTTCGATCCCCACTCGAGGAGATGAAATATTTACTTAAATTTATATTTCCATTTCTTCGCTCTGGTGTCGAGGCAAAGCGCGGCGTTGAGTTCTGCCACTCAACACGCAATGCCTCCAAAATTCGGCAGAAAGTGGGGAACGGAATGTCTTTACACTAGGTTCCCTCTGCCTACTCTGCTGTGTGCGGGATACAGCGTGAAGCTAATTTAATTAATTTTTTTTTATAATTAACTTGAGGCCAGTCGTGGCGCACAGACAGAAGCGTGCGACTGTAAGCGCGGCAGGTTTAGGGTTCGATTCTCACTCGAAGAAATGAAATATTTAGCATTTTCATTTTCTCGTTCTGATAACGAGGCAAAGCGTGGCGTTGAGTTCCGCTGAAAGTAGGTAACCAAAGTGTCTTAGGTACGGAGTGTCTTAATACTAGGTTCCTCCTGGATACCATCTGCCTTTCTTGTTATATGCGGGATGAAACGTGAAGCTAAAAGAAAATGTAACTGCGAAAGCCTTCTAATTATTATGTATCCTTGCTAAAATTTATTTGAAATTTAGTAGCTACTGAATATTGCACTTAACACTTATTGATACAAACGATGGTACTTTACAACAACATGACCCATCTTTAAAATATAAACATCCTTCTTTAAAGTAGATGAAATTTACATCTTATCTTGACGTGATAAAATTGAAAATAGTCTCTGGTGCCGCACTGGACGTGTCATTGACCGTCAGATTGAAATAGAAACAAAATTCGTATTCCATTGCCCATATTTTGTATCTTATTCACAAGATGGACTTAAATCGAAATTCACTTGAAATGCTCGTTCAAATAAAAAGAGGTTTTATAACTGAAACGAGGCTTTTGGTTTGCTTTGATCGAAAAACCTGGATTTTTAGCCAAAAAATACCCGGCGCTGCGATTTAACATTTTAGAGGATAACGAACTTAAGAAAAATATTATTTTCATACGTTGACTGACCTATCGTTTAAACATTTAAGCGACTTTGTTTTATGTGTCGGGTCAATGAAAGCGATCCATTCTGATATATGTGATGTTTGCTGTAAACAAATGGTGAGATATCATGTTGTGGCTTGTTTAAGTAAATAGTAGCTTTTCCGCTATAACTAAAAAGTATTTAATATTTTTTTATGGAGATAAAAATGTTTTAATTTTTATTATTTTTATTTTAGGAATTTCTTCATAAGAGATTAATCATGTGTTTTTGTTTAGGATTCATGATATCCTTTAAAGAAAAATAATTATAGAGAGATTTTTTAATAAACCGAGATAATATATTATATAGTAAAGATGATTTAGGGAAGCAGTTGGAAGAGGGAACCTGGGAATTTAGGGCTTAAGACACTTCCATTCCCCACTTTCCTCTTAATTCTGGAGGCATTGTGTGATGAGTGGCGAAACTCAACGCCGCGCCTTCCCTCGTTACCAAAGCGACGATATGAAAATATTTAATATTTCATATCTTCGAGTGGGAATCGAACCCACAGCGTGTCGCGCGTCGCGTTTACATCCGCACGCTTGTGCTCCAGCGCCACGATTGCCCTCTCGTCACGATTAAATTAGTTGTTTATAAAGTTTTACTTAGTTACTTCATCATCTGTCTATCATCAATACATATAATTTTATCCGTTGCATCGGTTTGCATCATAATGCAAGCCAATATCCCGATACATGACGTCTTATCACCAATATCTCTTGCTTCCAACGTATACTCGTGTTTTTTTTATATAATTAGAATATAGACCTCGTAGGGTGGCGTCATGCCAACTTGGGCGATCAGTTTATTGTTTACCGCGCTCCGGCATTATCGCCTTGGTTTTAAAGAATATATATTTTTTTAAGAATATTAATATTTTTTTTTAATTCGCAAATCCTTGGTTTTTCTTTTGGTTTCTTGCCGCCCAAGTTGTTTGTTTTTGTGTGTCAATGATCTTGAAGTTGCAATGTCAAATTGTATTAATCAAAACAATGTTTACTTTCACATTTAAAGGTTGATTGTGGACCTCTGAACTTGGGATTTTTTTTTTGTGTATTTTGTGAATGATGAATATTTTACGGACTTTTTGCAAGTTTTTGGACGCGTCTGTTGTGACATAAGCTGGTTTTTTAAAATAAATATTGACATCCAATTTGGTCACAACAAAGCGGAAACTAAGACAAGTGAAAGTGTAACAATGAGCGGTGTCGACAGATTCACGTTGCCGACGCAGGGCGACGCCGTGCTGGAGCTATGGAGGTCGAAGATGGCGGAGGGAGTGCTCTCCTACACTCACTTTCAGGATTACTGGCGCGTCATCGTGCCGAGGATATATTCGCCACAGCCGAACAGGACTTGCTTGGGTAAGCTTTTATCACTAATACTGAATATTTTAACAGTATCTAGTACTAATTATTTTATCACTTACATTAATTTGTAATGTGCTGCTATTAAACCGAACCGGACTTTGTAAATTTTGATTATTAGCAATTGGTGCACTTATAATGTTTTCGGCTGTATGTGCAATGGTTGTGGGTTCGATTCCCGCTCGAAGGATTATTTGCTGCGGAGAGTGGTGAGCTTAACAAAAAGAGGGGAATGCGGCAAGATAAAAAATATACGTACATATATATGTACCTCTATACATAATAGTTTCAAGTATTTCTTTTTTATTAGTCTATGTTTATTTACTTAGGAAATTTAAAATTAATAAGTTTATCGTAGAGTTTTATTTTCTTCTTTTTTCACTATCGTATTATCTACAGAAGAAGTAGGTGGTAGCTTTCCAGTACTACATTATTTTTAGAAAACTTTTTATTTTTACTCGTATACTAAAGTGCGAAAACAAACCAATGAACTACATTAATAGATGCTGCCGAGATGCCTTCATAGAAAATAGAAACAAGGCCTCATTGCCATCGTTATGTTATATATAACTTAGCCTGAATTTTTTAACGACAGTAGAAACTATTTATTTTTGGTTATGGGACAGTGAAAGCATTTGCTATTATATGTTGTAATTATAGCTTACAAGTTAGGGTTAAATTAAAAGGAGGAATGTCGTAGCGAATGGGACAGCGTCTGACTGTGACTAGAAGGTCATGGATTCGAGCCCCACTCTTGGAAATGACTATACTTTTTTAAACATTTTTAAAGTGTTATTCCACACTTAGGAAAGAAAAATACTTATTTAGAAAACGTATAAAAATTTGAACGCAACGGGACTCGAACCCGCGCCTCCTCCTCCTCCTGGTCGGTTTCCAGGAGGGTTCGAGTCCCGCTGCGTTCAAATTTTTATACGTTTTCTAAATAAATGACTATACTCCCTGGTACATAAAGCGTGGCGTTGATGTCCGCTACATGAAGTGTTAAGTAGAGACATAGAGTGCTATGTCTCTAAAATTGAGCAGAAAATAGGGAAAGCAGTGTCTTAACATTAGATTTCTTTAATATTATTTGGCTTTTTTTTCAAACATTTTAATTTTTTTTAATTCTTTTCAGACTGGTCCTTCGACGAAGACTTAGGGTACAAACTCTTAATTCAGCCTCTAGAACAGTTTATATGGGGATCCGAGGATAGCACCGTGCCACAGCGTCCGCGACGCTCCACGTTATGTGGGCGAGTATTCAGACAGGGCGAGCCGGCCTACAGCTGCAGGGAGTGCGGTAAGTTAAAGTCGTAAGTTGGAAATATATAAGGTCAAAGCGCGGTGTTGAGTTCCGCCGTTTTACATGTAAAGTCATGAATTCGGGCGAGGAACGGAATATTGTGACATTAAATGCTCTCGCACTTTTCCATACGGAAAACTGTGAAACTGAAAAAACTCTTAAATATTAAATATTATTTTGTGCTAAGTGTGTGGATTTGTTTACCACATGAAGAAATGTAGATTTTTCTTTGGTATTATAGGACAAAATGTATATTATAGCTGTTTTCTCATATTTGTAAGCAAAAGATGTCGTTGATTTTCATTATATAGCTCACTTTGAAACGAGCTGAAAGTGGAGAACTACTTTTTTCTTTAAGGAAGTCTTTTTTTCAGGTATGGACAACACGTGCGTGCTATGCGTGGAGTGTTTCAAAGTATCTCCCCACAGACACCACAAGTACAAGATGGGGCAGTCGGGGGGCGGGGGGTGCTGCGACTGCGGGGACACGGAGGCGTGGAAGAAGGATCCCTTCTGTGAATTACATGCTGTATGTATATTATTATTGCTTTTTTCGTTTTACATTGTATTCCGCACATGGCAGGGTAAGTAGAGTTAAGTTTTAAGATACTCCTTTTCTTTCGCACAATTTTCAATACAGTGTATTGAGAGCGGAGCTCAACGCCGCGCTTTGTCTCTTTACTAGAGTAAAGAAATGAAAATATTTGATTCCTGTGAGTATCGAACCCATAATTTTACGGTTAGACGCTGTGATGGCCTCAACATATATTATAATTTTCTTTATTGCTGTTTGAGTATCTACAGTTTAAAAGATATGCTAGCATATTCAAATACTAGATAATGAAATACTTTTAATATAAATTAAGAGGTAAAGAGAAAAGAATAATTAAAATTGAATACTAGTACTGGTGTAGTTTGCGTACATTGAGTGTGCTTGCAATAATAGTGTTAGGTTAAGTTAAACTATATTTTTTCTTTGTGATTTCTTACCATAGGTATAAACCTATGTATGTAATTTTTAATACAATAAATTATATTTATATTTTCAGGCGGCAGGCAATTCAGAACACCCTCAAGCTAGCTTCAGTCCAGAAGTGATAGAGAGGCTGAAGATAGTAGCGTCGGTCTGTCTGTCACACTGCTTCCAGCTGCTGACGCACGACCACGCGCCCGGCCTGCCTCACGAACTCATGTGCGTATTTGTGATCACGTCACGTCACGTGATGTGGCAGAACCTCAGAATGCTGTGTATTTAGCGTCTGATTGTAAACGCATCGGCTATGAGTTTAAACCTTACTAGAGGAAATTAATTATTTTTATTTCGTCTGGTACCAAGACAAAGCTTGGCGTTGAGTTCCGCCACTCAACAAGTCTTAAAAATTGGACAGCAATGGGGGAACGGATAGTTTAAATTTAAGTAAAAATATATTTGGGGGTCAATGTTTGGACAGAATTCTTTAAGGCAGTACATTTCGATAATTAACTAGCAAGTTTATTTAAAATTAAAATGAATATCTTAATAATAAACATTGTTATATCTCAAATGGTGTGATATTTTTTTTTATAAAGCAAGAATCAATATATTTTTTTCTTAGTATTATAACTGACGTTATTTATTTATTTTCAGATTAAAAGATGCTGAAAGGGGTCTATTACAAATATTAGATCAACCCGATTGCTATTGTACAGTGCTCTACAATGATGAA
Organism: Heliconius hermathena; assembly: GCA_013403705.1. NCBI lineage: Eukaryota > Metazoa > Arthropoda > Insecta > Lepidoptera > Nymphalidae > Heliconius > Heliconius hermathena. Next base: position 222,129 of record JAAIXJ010000022.1, on the reverse strand, counting down.
ACTCATACGTTTGAACAGGTAATACAATCTTTTAAATATGAAGAAAAAAAATTATCATTACATCTTAACTTTATGAAGTATTATATAAACACTATAGAAAAGAAAACATTTAGGACATATAAATCTGAATGTAGCGGGATTTGAACCCACGGCTATTGGAAAATTCGAGGCATTCGTCGCCAAGGAATTAAAAGTATAAAAAAAACAATTGAGATAACTTACGTAATAAGTAATTAGAAAATGTTACATATAACTACAAAATTATATTTTTATTTCATGTAATTTTTTATAATATGTATTTTTTAATACATAAAACAGCAGTGGCTATGAAATTTACCAATATCAGTGCACTTGTTTGCAAGGCCAACTGACGTCACATTAAAACAACATGGCGTCCAGCGCTTTTGTTAAAATTTAAAAGCATTTTTTTACTTAGCTGTTAACTTATCTTGTTGCATACTTAACTACTTACTTAATTTACCACCAGGTGATAACGACCCTGAACCGCGTGATGAAGTGCAGCCACCGCGACTCGGTGGAGCTGGTGAGCCTCATCGACCGCGAGGGTCGCGCGCTCGTCAAGTGCAACTCCTTCCAGCTGTGCGACAAACTCAAGACCGATATTGAGATGTGATTACACTACTTGCCTAAAAATATAAGATTAATAAAATTACATGATAGAGTGAAATTCATTAAATGTATATGAGGACAATCATATAAGAAGAATTTATATGTTGTAGGTTCACATCCCGGCACGGTCCAGCTCTCAAAGTGTTGGTGATGCACGCGCACGTCATCGCGCACCAGACCTTCGCTATGAAGCTCCTTAATTGGCAAGTGGAAGTTTTTTTTATTTAGTTTGGGAAATATTACTTTGTTATATTTTAAATTTATATCTATTTGAATGTATTATTGAATTTTGTATAATAATTATTTTACATGTTTTTTTTTTATTTTGAATAATATGTGGAAACTATATAAAATTTATTTTAGCTGTTAGACAATTCTAAATAAAAATAGGTCTTATCGTTTCCCCTCAACTTTATTAATTTCAACTAACCTTTCTCTGTTCTATTATAGAAGATCCCTTAGTATTGGTTGTCTGTAAAAGGTCGCTTTTAGGCCGCCATTACGCATTTACTGCAAGTGTACCCATGTAATTAAACATAAATTATAAACTTTGAGTTTATTATATTATAATTTCGGTAAATATGGTTCCAATAGGTTTTAAGCCAAGTGTGATCCATTTCTTGGAATTAGTTGGCAAGCAACGTTTTACCCTAAAAACTCCACTACTATTATAATATGTAATTTCCAGGCTTCAAAACTTCGTATCGAACGAGCAAGCCCTGCGCCAGGCGGTGGGGCAGGTGGCGCTGGCGGAGGAGGGCGGCGTGGCGGCGCGCGTGGTGCAGAACGACTGCAAGATGTGGAAGGCGGCGCGCACCGCCTGGCACCGCCTGCTCATCGTCACCACGCTCATGGACTACTCCACCAAGAGGGCCATGGCCATACTGTTTACTAAGAATTATGGTGAGCAGAACAAGCAACTATAAAAATGTTAACTTACTAAGAAATAAGGTTGTTGTAATTATAATACTTTCTAGTTTAATAAAATCAGCTTCACGCTGTGAAGTGAATTGAAAGAAAAAAAAATATTACAAGAAAATGTTATATATTGGAAATGTGTTAAACTTTTCTTTAGTCACGTATTCAATGAATAATTAATATAAATATCATAATAACACATACTATTTTGCGCAGGTTCAATTCTCAAGGATTTCATCCGCGACGACCACGACCACTCGTTCTCGATCTCATCGCTCTCCGTACAGCTCTACACCACACCCACTCTGGCCCACCACCTGATCGCCAAACACGATGCTTTGTTTGTAGTCATGAATACTTTTGTTAGCGAGTGTAATAGACGATGTAATGCTGAGGTGAGTGTAAATATTTTATAGCTAATCATAAATAGATACATAATCCATTTATGATTCTTTCATAATCATTATAAGAAAGAAAATTAAATATTAATTATTTCATTTCCTTGTGTGGGAATCTAACCCATAACCTGTCACACTTACAGTCGCACTTGTTGCTTGTGCTGCTGAGCCACGACTGGCATCAAACTATTAAATAATAAACAATAATATTAAATAATAAACAATAATATTAAATAATAAACAATAAACTATTAAAGAACACAGTTTTTAAATTATTAAGGAAAATAATGAGTTCATAGATTAACTATTAAAACAATATTTGAAATCCCCAGGGTCGTCTAGAATTCGATCGCAACCACGTCTCAACGGGGTTCAAACGTGCCCAATTCATCTTATACGATGTAAAGTATTTACTAGGATCCGTACCCACTACCTTTGACGATGACCTCAGGAAAGGTTTCTTGCATGGACTGTCTTTAATGTTGAACCTGTTGGTCATGATGCAGGGGATGGACTCTGTTGTTAGACAGGTGAGTTCTTTGTGGGAGTATAAGAAATGTATGAGAGGTTTCGTTTAGTTATATATACCAATTTGGTGTACTTGCTTTTGTTAATTCAATAGTTGAGAAAATAATTGGGAAAAATAATTGATAAATATACATATGTAAGATTCAAATACTTATGGAATTAATATTAGTGAATAATTAACGAACGAATGTATTCCCCAAAAATGGGTAGAAAATGTGATATGAAATATCTTATATTTATTCCTTTATCTATTCTACTGTCAAAACTATTCAATTGTTTGATTTTCAAGAAACTAAAATGATTTCGTCTTAAAATATATATAATATGTATTGAGCCAGTATTTTTTTACTTCAGTCATGAGTGGGAACGAGTGATTGCTGTCGTCCCACCGCTGAAGACTGTCTCCAAAAATATATTGTATAAGTTTTGACCATATTGCATCACAATTGATCGTTTCTTTTTATATCACGCATAAAGCAGGGTAGCGCCAGGAAACTCTAGTGTTAAAAAAAAAGTTGTTCACATACTACCTAATTTTTGAGACATTACGTTTTGTTTGACACGTGCGTCCGTGCACAGGTGGGCCAGCACATGGAGTACGAGCCGGAGTGGGAGTCGGCGTTCAACCTGCACGTGAAGCTGGCGCACAGCATCACGCTGGCGCTGGAGTGGTGCAGCGCGGAGCGCGCGCTGGCGGCCGCCGCCTACCGCATGGCGCTGCGGCGCCACGCCGACGTGTGCGCGCGCGCGCCGCACGAGCTGCGCGAGCTGGGCGCGCAGAGCGCCTGCGTGCTGCCCTACGACGTGGCGCGCGAGCCCGTGTCCGTGCACCGCCCGCTGTCGCGCTTCCTGGCCGGCCTGCACCTGCAGCTGCAGCGCCACGCCCTGTCCTACCACAGCAGGGAGTTCGACAGGCAGGACCCGCCCAAACCCACGCCTGAGGAGCTTATTGGTTAGTTCATGTCACTGTATCCATAAATTCCTTTAAATCCAAATTAAAACGATATCTTTTCGATATAGTGGCTTACTTTTATGACTTTACTTCATCTTATATAGTAAAGCCTTATTTTCTTTTTGTTTCTCTTGATACTTATCATATAAATATTTCTTAAACGTATATATTTATATTCTATAGAATATGTATTTATTATATAGTATATGTGTATTTATATTTAATTGTTATTTTATATTATTTATTTTATATAAATATATTTATGTTTATTTATGTATATGTCATGTATACCCTTTTTATTTTTAATGTTTATTATTGCTATTTTTTTTTCTCAATTTCACTGCACTGTCTTTTGTATCTAGCTACTTTGCACTTATCCACTTCCACGGCTTGGCTGGAAGAAATCTCTTCTAAAAATAGGTCCACTGTTGTTACTGAAATTTCAAAATGGAATCGTCCTTGTTATTTATTATATATGAATTTAGTGAAATAAAGAATCTTATCCCACATATATCAGAGTATGTAAAGAGAACCTAATACTAAAACACTTCCTACCCCACGCACAGACCAAATGTACAATATATTTCGTGTTAAATGGTGCAACTAAACGCCGATCGTTATCCAACCGGAAAATATTGAATATTTTATTCCCTCGAATCGAACCCACAACCGTCGTCGCACTCTTGTGCCACTGTGCCATGACGGTCTCCACTAATTATTGTAATTTAATTTATTAATTTATGTTATGAGTAATAATTATTACAATCGAATTTGTATATATATAGAACCAGTGCTCCGTACGACGGCGATGATAGCTCAAGTGCACGCAGGAATGTGGCGTCGTAACGGATTCGCATTACTAAATCAATTATATTTCTATCACAACGTAAAATGCCGGGCGGAGATGTTTGATCGAGACGTTGTTATGTTACAGGTATGGAATCGTTGTTGTTATTTATTATGTAATAGCTTTCTGGCTACGGCTTTATCGCCGTGGTCAATCAAATAATTAAATGACTTGAGTGTATGGAACATCGTCAGTTGAATGAAATAAAATAAATCAGCTTCACGCTATATTCCTTGCACAGCAGGGTAGGCAGAGAGAACCTAGTGTTAATACACGACCCGACATTCCCGACTTTCTACCGAATTCTGGAGGCATTGTGTGTTGAGTGGCAGAACTCAACACCGCGCTTTGCCTCGACACCAGAGCGAAGAAATGGAAATATAAATTTAAGTAAATATTTCCTCTCGAGTGGGGATCGAATTCACAACCAGCCAATTTTACAGTCACACTTTGTGCCCCTGCGCCACGAATTGCCACGCCACAGTTGAATAGAAAAGTGGCATAATTATAAAAAAATATAATTTTTACAGCATTTAATGTTTTTGTCTCTTTAATATAAATATATAAATTATAATACATATACCATCTTAAAGGTATTTATATAAACTTTAGGATGGTTTATAAATTTTGAGTTTAACATTAAAGGAGAAGGCATTTATAGCAAAAAATAACTTTCTTCTTTTTAAATAACTTTAAAGGAAAAGGCATTTATAGCAAAAAATAACTTTCTTCTTTTTAAATTAATTTTGTTGTGGGAAGAGTGTGACCCTTGACCATTGACACAGTAGGTTACATCGAAACGATTAATGTCATGTTATTATATAGCCTATTATAGCATTTCTCAATGAATATATGTAATGCAATGAAGTAAACAAACTTTTTGATTTTATAACATTAGTATAGATTACTTCCAATTGGTTTTTAGACTATTTTATTAAAAATATATTGTTATTCCATGAGGCTATTTTTATTTTAACTTGATGATTCAAAATTATTGTATAAAGCAATAACGTTAACGTTAAGTTACATGTAAATGAAGTGAGTGACACTTCATTCAGCTATGACATTGACGTCTCTTAAAGACAAGGGGGAATAATATATTTTAATATTTAATTAATACGAAGTGGTGAAACAATAGCTTTAAATGTTGTTTCTCTTTTCAGGTGAGTTTGTGATTGATTAATGTTAAAGAATGTTTGTAAAAGTGTGAAAATTTATTTATGTAATAATCCTCTTTTCAGAGCAACTCAATTCTAGTTATAGTTTTACTGTTCACCCTAATATCCAAGGATAATTATAAAACACATTATAAAACAACATTTAAAGCTATTAATTAAACATTATAACAAAATATATTGTTCTCCCTTGTCTTTAAGAGACCTCAATGTCATAGCTGAATGAAGTATCATTCACTTCATTTACATACATAAAAATTCCAGTAATGTAAATATATTCACAATATATCAAAAGTACAATATATCACAAGAGATTGTAAAGAACTGTTTTACTATATAATGATTTCTATTGAAATTAAAATAAATGATTGTTTTATATATTGCTATTCTTATTTGTAAGAATTTGAATCATATTATATTGTACTTATTTAGACACTAACAACAATACTAACAACATAAATAAGTTGTAACAAGCGTATAAAAATTTCGACGCAGCTTGGCGAGAACGCATGGCTTAGTGGTCAGAGCGCCTGGTCGGTTTCCAGGAGGCGCGGGTTCGAGTCCCGCTGCGTTCAAATTTTAATACTTTTTCTAAATAAGTATTTTTCTTTCCTAAGTGTGGAATAACACTTTAAAAATATAAAAAAATATATTATATTGTTATTGGCTAGAGCGCTTTTCAAGAGTTGCGGGTTCGAGTCCCGCTTTACCTCTAAAAAAATGTTTTTTTATTACACCCATATTTAGAGAGAATTAACAACACATTGAAAAAATTACTTGTTATAATTTTTTATACATTATACATTTTTCTTTACATACAGATCGGAGCATCGTTAATAGAGAGCAATGAATTCATAATTCACGTGCTTAATAAATTCGGTCTTCTCGAATGGGCGTCTGCTGACTTTGAACAGCGACCCATCGAAGATGACACGCTGAGGCACACAATCAGTATGGTGGAAGAGTTCTTAAGATTACTTATTACTAGTGAGTGGTTTTTTTCATGTAATTCTAATTTATTGTATATCATTTGTGATATAATAATATATATTAATTATATTCGTTGAGGTAGTCGTGGCGCAGTGTGACTAGACGCGACGGTTGTGGGTTCGATGCCCACCTGGAGAAATTAAATATTTTCATTTTCTCGCTCTGGTAACAAGACAAAACGCGTTTAGCACTTCGCCACTCAATAAATGTCTTCAAAATTTGATTGTACGCGGTAAACGGAGTGTCTCTCCACTAGATTTTCTCTACCTACCCTGCTATAAACGTGAAGCTAAAAAAAACCGCAAAATATTATATATATATTTTGTTTACAGTTGTGGGTTCTCGATATGTTCCCGGAGTAGGTGAGGTGACTAATGAAGATCGTACTAAAAAAGAGATTACACAGTTGCTGTGCGTCAAACCTATGCCTCATTCGGAGTTAAATAGGTAAAGATTTTTATAAAAAAATCAAGAAGGTTTCTATACACATATTAAGCATTTTTAATGGATTGTCAGTATAAGAGTAATATTTTGTTCGACATAAAACTACAATTGGGCCAATCGTGGCGCAGGAGCACAAGCGTGTCACTGTAAACACGACTGGTTGTAAGCTCGATTTCCAGTCGAAAACATGACATATTTAATATTTTCATCTTTTCGCTTTGGTGTTGAGGTAAAGCGCGGCGTTGAGTCCGCCCTTAACACCCAATGCCTCCAGTATTCGATGCAGAATGGGAAACGGAGTATCTGAACACTAGGTTCCTCTGCCTACCCTGCTGTCTGCGGGATACAGCGTAAAGCTAAAAAAGATACATGTTTTATTAAATCGGCTGAAACTTAGAATGTAAAGACAGGAAGAAGATAAATTATTAACACTTCTTCATTTTGGACTTAATTAAAGAGATATTAAGTAAGTCTTAATGCAATAAAACAGTGTAAACAAAAATATCTATACAATATATAGTATTTTGTAAATTTTCCTTAACATTTAATGTCTATTTCATTTGAAATTCGTTCATAAATAAATAACAATGTTATATGAATTTAAAATATTGTGTTCGGCTAAATTACTACAAAATTTTTATTGCATTAGTTGATACTTTAATTTTCAATATAAAGATATTGTCTTTAATGTATTAACGTTATTAAAATACAAAAGTAATTTAGATTAGTAAATAAATAATTGTGTAGTTCAACCGGACGATTCTGCGAGCGGCGGCGTTCGTTTAGAACATTAGTGGTGCGCGGGTCTCAAGTAACCCCGAACCTACAACCATTGCATGTAAATAATCGGACACTTCTCAACTGCTTTTACACATAATATATGACATATTGTATCTCCACAGATCATTACCCGAAGATCAATTGCACGAAACGGGCCTCGAAGCAGTGATCCACGAGGTCGCAGACTTCGTCAAACCCACCACTGGCAACAATCGTGGCGTTTACAAACTGAAACCTCATTTGTATGATGAATACGACACATTCTTCTATCACTATACGAGGGAAGATCTTTCTAGAAGTGAGGAAGAACAGAGGAATAGGAGAAAAAATGCTGGTTAGTGTTGAGTTTTTTTAAACTTGCTATTTTTAGGGCTCTGTATTAATAAAATAGAGGACTTTAAGAATTGAAAGGTCGAAGTATTGTGTTTAAAATTGTTGTGAAATTACTATGTCTTACTATGTATCTACGGTGCCTTGGAGCTTCGAAATAAATAATCTTAACGAAATTACAGACCCTTTATGGTCCTTTTTTCTAATTGTATGAAGTGCGTCGCGTAATAAAAAATTCTCATTGACCTAAAATTATTAATAAGTGTAAAAAAAACTACATACACAATAAAAAAATATGTATACAGCTACAAATTTATATTGGTCGTTTTATATCCGAACTCGCACTTAAATAAATATTTGTCATTGATTATTGTATATCATCTATGCAATGGCCTCTAATACTTTAAGAAAAAATACATTATCTTATTATGATGTTTGTAATTTTATAATCTGTATTTTGCACAATTCCCAGGATTACCGGAATGTTGTCCACCGCCGCCGTTGCCCAAACTGGCGGCCCCCTTCCGTCTCCTAGCCAGCCTGTTGCAAAGCGATGCAGCGCTGCACGTGCTGCGCTGCGTGCTGGAGCGAGCGCTGGATTTACGTGCAAGGTCCTTCTCGGAGCCGCAAGTGCATAAGGTGCCTTCTTCTTCTTATTTTTATTTTAGTTATAATATTCTTGTAAGTAGGTTAACAGCCCTGTTCATACTTTTAACCTCATTGTTACAAATTAAAAAGCCATGCCAGCCAAAAGGAGCGCTGTAGCGCTGTATGTTCTTGTCCGAGCCCCAAGTGCATAACACTTTAGATTTTGTTTCGTTTTAATTTGGGCTAAGTGTAATTTTAGTACTATTGTGTTGGCTTTTACCAGATATGTAAATATAATGTATACATTGATTTAAAAAATTCAAACTTAATTCGGCAGAAAGTGGGGAACGGAATGTCTTAACACTAGGTTCCCTCTGCCTACCCTGCTGTGTGCGGGATACAGCGTGAAGCTAATTCTTATTTTTTATTTAACTAATTTTTAAATATTGAAGGCAGTACTGCAAAATCATAGTTCCTCATATCTGGTATTATGATATAAATCTTATCAATTCTGTACATTTTTTTTTGTGTGAAATAATTTACGTTCTATGCCAACTATTCTATGCTATTAAAATGCCAACGGGACACAACATGTAAAGCGTTAATGGACACTTTGAATTAGGTCAAAATATAATCAGTGTCTCAAGTAATAATTGCATTGTTAAAATTCAACTTTAATTCAATAACACAACACAATTAACAATAATTAATTTTCTTTCACCAGGCACTCCACCTAATCGGCTATGCGCTGCGAGACGAAGAGAGCGGTCACTACGAGTTCTTGGCGTTTGCGGAGAGTGCGGCGCGTTGTGGACTACTGGCATTGTTATCGCGCCTCGCCGCCAGCCCGCGGGTGGACGCCCATAGAGCCCTCGCCAAGTGGCTGTTGGCTAGAATGAGGTATACTACCCATAAGCCATAGGGGGTGCCTTACCCCTACGCTAACTTTTTTCCTTATTTACTATATACTAATATGTGGTACATTTAACCACATTTATTTATATCACATATAATTGTTGTGTTTTTCTATATTATAGAAAACTGCTGGGAGAGGGTGATGGTGATGCAGGCGACATTGAGAATATGGAAACGGATCAGGAGGAAAAATCACCCGCCGATGAAAGTGCTGGTATGCATTATTTTAATTTAATCTTTACTTAGTTAGTTATTATTTGTTATTATATTTAATTAAGGTACTTGAAATTGGGGGATTTAATGTTTTGGATTTTTATTCTATTTATGTGTTGTAGTTGAGATCACAACGTCTGACTGTAAATGCGATAGTTGTGCGTTCGGTACTCGGGTTTGTGAATTGTGTCCTCCCTCTTCTTTTGAGAATAAGACAAAGCGCGGCGTTGAGTTTCTCCACTCATCTAGCAATATCCCGAAAATTGTCCGGTGCGTGGGAAACGGAGTGTTTTAACTCTGGGCCTGCCTGACCTGTTTTATTTGAGATAAAGCGCGAACCCATAAAATAACTTGTTCGACGTGAATTGTAATTGTTTTTAGAAAAAGCACGTCGTGCGAAGTTAGCAGCGGAGAGACGTGCTAAATTGTTGGCACAAATGACTACACAGATGAATAACTTTATATCGAACAACTCCACTCTGTTCCAGGAAACTAAAACTGAGGTATGTAATGTATATATTTTATTTATAATATTATGTGGATCAAAATGGTTGTAGAGTTAAATCTTTTTTGGTATCGGATCTGTTTATATTATATAAACACTCGCGACTTACACGCGGCCTTACTCTCTTAAATTTATGGTTATTAATAATCAGATTATAAAAAATCTTTACATATAACTTATGTATGTACTTAAGCTTAAACGGGGGAAGTGGCGGTTCACATTTAGCTTTGTAGTGAAAATGTATTGATCAATTGAAACATATAAAATAAGTATAGAAGAACAAATAATTAAAGTCATTGTCATCAATGCAATGGCTTATGGCTGAGTGGGACAGGGATTGTAAACAACAATTGTGGCTTCAATCCACATTCGGGGTATTTTTTTTTATACTTACCCTTTGGTAAGATGAATTGAATGACATATATTCGCTTTTCTGCTGCATATATTAGCTTTTCTTTTAATCTGTGGCTTTGTGCCTGAGGTTAAAAAAACTAAGAAGTGTATGTAACACATAATACGCTCTAAGTGCAGTAGACTACCCTGACCGCAGGTTGAGTTGGTTAAACGATATATGTATTTAACGCTTTCCAATAAATAAACTATACATCATAAAAGTAATTTTCCATGAAACTCTTAAACCGGAATATAATAATCGCGTATAGTTTGTTTCATACATTTTTAGAAACCCTACGTTTCGGACATTTGGTAGTAGTTGACTTGATTCTTGCAGAATGAAGGAAATGAATTATGTGGTGTAGTGGGTTTGAGAATTGGAAGTTTTTACGAGTGAGTGTCAAAGAGGTGGTATAAAGAAATAAATTGGTGTGTGCAGGTGACGGAGGAGGAGGAGCGCCAGGACCTGGTGCAGCTGTACCGCGGCGCGGCGCTGGGCGTGTGGGGCGGCGGCGTGGCCGACGCGCCGCGCGTGTGCATCATGTGCCAGGAGGAGGTGCCGCTGCTTCTTATCTATCTCGTGTTATAACACAGTTGTTGCTTTGTGAGAGAGACAGACAAACAGAACAATTCTAAGATCACACATCTGTCTGTCAAAGCTGTGTTTCTTTTTATTTTGGTACAGTTTAACTATTAGATAACGATTTTTTTTTGTGAGGCCACGCGACTAGTTTTGGGTTCGATCCCCATCTGAAGAAATTAAATATTTATTTAAATTTATATTTTCATCTTCGCTTTAGTGTTGTGGACCCGAAAAGCCCGGCTTTGAGTTCTTGCTCTCAATACGCAATGCCTCCAGAATTCGATAAAAAATGGACTATGAAGTGTCTCACCTTTGCCCTACCCTGCTGTGTGCGAGATATAGCGTGAATCTGTATTTTTTTTACGTTTTTTGTTAATTTTGACCATTTATTCTGTTTAATGTTTTCCTACCTTCCTCCTCCCCCCTTTCTAAATGTTACATAACACTAGTACAGTAATTGTGACTAAGTTATCAACAGTTTTGATAACTTAGTCCCAATTACTGTACTACTGGTCATTTAATTTTGTTTGGAACAAATTGTAACAAACAATTTGGCAACTCTAAAAATTTTAGCAACTTATCTCGCCATTTTACATTCCAGGCACGAGTAGAAGCCCGCTCGGAACCGCTAGTCCTGGTCGCCTTCGTTCAACATTCAAGCGTCCTGAGTCGTACTCGCGCAGAGGGTACAAGTGGTACAGCCGGAGCAGGGGATACAGCTGAAGCGGGGGGTACAGGTGAAAGTAGGTCGGCGTGGCATCGTCCAGGACTCGGCGCTCAACCCCACGTGTCGTGTTGCGGACACGCGTTACATGCAAGATGTTGGAGGAAGTATGTGGATAATGTGTTGGATAAGGAGAAGTTGAGGTTAGCGGTGATTTATATTTATAGTTTTTTTATATGCTACGAGAAAATATTTTTGAAGCCGTCAGGGCATAACGGCACTGCGTACTAATTGTAAATGGGACAGTTATCGTTTGGATTCCCACTCAGGGTAATTAATTATTCTCGTTTCTTCGTTCTGCTAGCAAGAAACAACGAGATGTTGAATACCACCACTCAACATATAATAACTTGAAAATTGGGCGGAAAGCGAGAATCTGTTTTACTACTAAGTTCCCTCTGCCTACTCTGCTTCACAAATTGTAACTTTACAAATAAATCTCTTACAGACCTTACCGAATCCGTCAGCCAGCTGCCTTCGACGTGGAAAAGAAAGAGTATTTATGTCCACTATGCGAGCGTCTCTGCAACACAGCGTTACCACTGTTACCAGCGCCCCCATTGTGCTCCCGACCACCGCCACCACTACCACAGTACACTTACCACGCGGCTGTTGAACTAGTTCTCAAATTGAAACATCAGGTGCCTTTTGAAATATATATCTCTATATAAGTAGTTATCTCTGCAATATAACATTACCACTGTTACTAGCGCCCCCATTGTGCTCGCGGCCATCACCGCCACTACTAACTCAGTACTACGCTACTATTAAACTACTACTCAAGTTGAAACATCAGGTGTGGTTGAAGTTGTTTGTTTCTTTATTTTTCTTGTAATTTTCCTTTTTGTAATCGTGTATTGAATTTGAATTGAATTTACATTATTTACTTGATGCCAAGCATTTAGTCACCCTCGTCTCAAATAACTAATTTTAATATTTTTTGGACTATCGTGGCACACAGCGTTTGACTGTAAATGTGACTGGATTTGTTCCCTATTTGGAATAATATATTATTTACGTGCCCCGCTCTGAGACAGTGTGGCGGTGCTCTCTACCACCCATCTGGAGAACAAGACGTCTTACTATTAGGTTATTTCTGACTGGCTATATTCGAGATAAAGAGTGAATATATATTTTTTTATGTAATATATATAATAGCATGTCTGTTTTAAATAAGCTTACTAATATGGGTAGCCTGCAAGATCTATTCACCAAAAGTGACTGTTTCACTAAAATTATATTCTCCTGTTTTTTTTTATAATTATTTTTTTTTCATTTAGGTATGCGCAGAAACAGTTCACGAGTGCACAGAATACTGTGAAGAGTTACATTGTCAAGCTCGAGCTCGAAGTGTCGACGCGATCTCCTCGGACCCCGAGGACGATACACCTCCAGAGCCTGACGCCTACGTGGCCACCCATGCTGAAACTCTATTACCCAGTGACTTCCTGGCACACTTCCCTGGACACCAGCCCGCTGCAGACCAGTACCATGATATGCTGAAGATGCTCATCGAGGACTTTGCCAAGGTTAGTGAGAGGAACTGAACTTCTGGAAATATTTTTTTTATCTATTTGTGTTTTTTCAATTTTCATCATCATACATTCCTACGACTTCGTCTGCGTACGAAGTCGCAGGTATAGCTAGTATTATATAATTTTGTATAATATATCATTGCCATTCCAGATGCTTCCAGGCGTATGTGGACTACCCGACTCCGGTGGTATGGTGGCCATCGCTACCCTATACCGGGCAACCTCCTACACTGTATTAAGTACAAACGCAGTACTCCAAGCAGAACAGCGACCATTACTCGGTGATCTACCATCGCGACACAGAGATGCGTTACAAGCGTTGATACGATTAGCTGCTGTGATACCAGCAACGTGGCCCACCCCCACACATATAGCTCACCACGCCTTGAGTACTCTAAGTACTTTAGAAAAAACGTCGCCATTATCCCATGAAGTATTCGGAACTTTGGTTTCATTAGTTTTGTCCATACCGTCTCTGTTTTGCAAAACGGCAGGTCCGGCCAGGCCGACTCATCTAGCGAGACAAATTACTATAGAGGCCTTCAGAGCTTTGTTAACTAGGATTCTGATAACAATTGATGTATCATCTTACACTGGACAGCCTATGGAGGGCACCCTGAAAGCAGATATCGAGAACCTATTGCCAATAATGAAAGAACTAAGGCGGGGGAAATTAGATATAGAAAATCTAAACGCTACGCAAATATGGGAGGTCGTAAAACAAAATTGCCACAATTTCTTAAGAAGTTGCTGTCTGTTTTACCACTTTTTGAGTGATATCCAACCGCCTAGAGAATTGACAATAGTTGGAGGCGACACGTGGGACACTATGTGCAGCTACCTGGATTTGCCTAACAGTTTTGTTGAGTTAATAGACAATTTATATGCAAGAAAAAAAGCTGCGGCCTGGTCTGAAATGTCCAACGAATGGTTCGAAGGGCAGATTTTACCCCAACTGGTAATAGAACCTACTGAACCACCGAGATTGATAGCTTTGCCGGAGGATTATTCGGAATTAATGAACATAGTATCAGATTTCTCCTGTCCCAATTCGGAGAGAGATGACAGTAAGAATCCTACTATGTGTTTGGTTTGTGGACAGATTATTTGTTCGCAGAGCTATTGTTGCCAGACTGAAATACGTAAGGTTAGTTAGTGTTTTGATTTGTTTTAAAATTTGTGGTTTTCTAAAGATATCTAACGTTAAAACAATCCATATTTGTTTTAATTTGTAATGGTTGAATAATATAAATTTCTCTTATTCTGTCATCAAATATAATTTTTATTAATAAGCCGCTCCAATATTTATTGTTTATTAGATGAAATCACAATCAAGTCAAATCTACATTGAAAAATAGCCATAGTATGGTATATATGTACATATTAAGTGTATACATATATGGCATATATGCGTATGTGCATGCCCTTTAAACTCAAACAATAAGTTTATTAGCATATCAACATCAAAAGGCAATAAATTAAATAATTAATGACGCCGTGGTGGCCGGATAATAAAAATTATTCATTCTCAGATTCCCTGCTCTGGCGTGACATAGCACGGCATTGAGCTCTCTCATTTAATCAACAGTGTCTCAAATTCGTTCGAAAGTATATAACAGTGTCTTAAAACAAAATTCTCACAGCCTATGAGAGTAGATGAGAAATGATTAAGTCGAATATATCAATTACATACATTTTTATATCAATTCCAGGTAAATTCTCGCACAGGCACAGAAGTAGTAGGCGCAGTGGTCGCCCACGCACTACAGTGCGGCGCCGGCGCAGGTGCATTCTTACGTGTTCGAGAATGTGAACTGTTACTGCTAGCAGCACCTGCAAGAGGGACGATGCAGCCTGCACCTTATTTAGACTCCTATGGGGAGACAGACCAGGTGAGGAAAATGCTTGTTTTGTAGGTTACAGTTTAATAGAAATCGATCCAAAATAAATGAGGAGTTCTGTCGAGCAATTTAAATAACGCGCAACAATATAAAGTTATACTGAAATAATTCCTAAATCAAAATAAAATGAAGGAAAGAAATATGAATGCCGTGGAGATGCGATCTCTTCATAGGATATGCGGAGTCAGCTTAGCTGATCGAATCCAGGTGCTAGTGAGCATGTCATGGTGAGATTGAAGAAGAACACTGCTGGTTTGGACACGTCGAACGAAGATTTATGATGGAAAAGTGAGTGGTAACAGAAGTAGGGAAACATTCGAAAACACAGTATCAAAGATATCCGTCACTCAATACCCAAGTGTCCTAACACGAGGTATCCTCTGCATACCCTACTATGCGGGAAAATGCGTGAAATTGTTTTTTTTAAATATTATTATATATGTAACACCATTTTAAAATTTACGATTTAATAAAATTTATCTATTGAATATTCCAGGGTCTACGCAGAGGAAATCCACTCCACCTTTGCCCATCGCAATACGAACAATTACGAATGCTATGGCTGAGTCACGGAATACACGAGAAAATAGCACGAGGCCTCGACACCAACATGCTAGTCACTACCGCGTGGCAGAACATGTGAAGATATGCGCATGTGTAAACAAGCATGAAGAAATATGATCGTTAATGTCTAACAGCATGTGCTATCCTGACCATGCAGGATGTTGTGCACGACATGCGAAAACATGTGAAAATATAGAATTTGAGAAATGTCATGACCATGCAACATGTGAAAATATTGAAAATATACAGTAAATATTATATAATATACTTAATGTTTTGTCTGTTATTTTACTAATATTTGATTATTGTAAATTGCGTATACATTTTGTATGTATGTATGTTTGTTTGTTTGTATTTTTTTTTTCGGTTTAACGTGTGATTTGAATGTAAATTGGATACGATATGATTATCGCAGGCGATCTCTTCATATTAAAGGTTATAAGGATTATCGCACGCTAACTTTAATGTTATAACGTTAATGTTGAATATGAAATATACATCTGATTTTCACATTAAATTGCCAAGTAATAAATCTAAATAATGTAACACTTTGTATAATAATAATAATTAATATATTAATAATGTGCGATGATCCTCGTCGATGGAACTGTGATAGGCCGCGCCGGTACTGTCGAAGATAGTATGTAGATCGTTATAGTATTAATTATTATTTTTAGTAAATATGTCTTAAAAAACGTTTCTTAAGAAAAAGAGAGAAAGATTAATTGATATTAACTTCTATCTCGCTTGTATATATTATGTTAAAGCGTGGATCATATGCCATTTCGTTTTTTCAAAAGGTGTTAGAGCGAGACGGAAGATAGATTGATGATGTTTATAAAATTAATTATTGATGATTATGTTACTTTCACCAAATAAATGTATGTATAAGCAGCTTTATTAAATTTAACGTCTACTCTTTGGTAATTGTTGCACAGATAATAAATGTAATAAATAATATGTAATAGTTTTAGATAAAACGATATTAAAGTTTGTCTCGTAGTTATTTTCGGGCCGCCGATTTGAAGGCTGTGCTTAGGAATTTAATTCGTCTTTAATAATCGATATTACCATATAAATACAGCGTAAACTCTAAACGTCGTCACTCGATCTAAAGAGGAAGGCTCTAAACGTCGAAATCACAATCAAAATTGGCTTAGGTTCTTTTCGATACTGTTAAACTACATAACATCATAGGCACTCTCAGTACCGTCATACGAGTATGTCAGGGCCCAACTCCTTATCACATTATAAAAGTGCATTCCTTTCAGAGTCGTTATAGAGAGTTTATACTGTATATATATTATTTACGTATTCAATCGTGACTAAACTATGACTATGGCTTGTTTATTTTGTCAATTTAAAATCGATTACAAATCGATTTAGTCGATGTTTGTTTTATATCGATTATTCTATAATCGCAGAGTTAGTTACGGTTTCAGGGTTGTATGAAGTTTGAATATTAAATGTTATTTATATTTAAATTTTCATCGACTTAACTCATTGTTATATTAGAGTACGCACAATATAGAAAATTTTAATAATTTTATAATTTGTCTCAAAGTAAATATATTTATATTTAATATACTTCAAATCTCATACTATACATATTTTGAACAATTCTGATTAGATTCGTTGTATTGCAATGTAACATATAATAAATATAATGAAGCGGTTAAATTTGGAGTTAAACTTATATATTATATACTGATGAGGCACGGCCTTAGGTTCCGCCACTGTAACAAGCAATGTCTTGAAAAGTGGACAGTGGAGTGTCTTATCACAAGTTCTTTGGCTATCGGTCTTTTCATGAAATACTTTTATAAATATTTTTACTTAGAGACAACATATATTTTGTGTTTGTAGCTTTTGTGTTTGTAATATTGATTTGTGTAATTTATTTTTTAATATATTAATAATAGTAAATCGTAATGTTATTTATAATTTTGTTTGTAACTAAAGTTAATTTTCAATACTGGAAGCCGTTTTAATTACCTGCATTCTTCTTACATTTTTTTTTAATTTTAATAAAAAGTGTTGGTGTTCAAATTCCATTCATAGTTTTTTTTAACTAACATGTAAAATTGATATTTTAATAAAATGATTAAAGTAAAGATATGGTTCTGCTACCTAGCAGTGTTTTTTATTTGGAAGAAAGAAAAAAAATAAAAATATAATACTTAAAATTTATATTATAGAGAAATATTTCCAAAATTTTAGCGTAACGAGACTCGAACCCGGGTCTTTTCTCGTCCAAGAGGCGCGATTTTGAGTCTCACTATTATTTTTGTATGTATCTAATAATTTTCTCGCCTTCTTCTTCTAACAAATGTAGGTAATTAAACAAGTTTCCCGTATTTTATTTGTTTAAAATATCTAATAAAAACAAGGCTTTATATAAAACTTAATTGTAACATAATTTAATGAGTTTCCTCTACTATACATATTGTATAATTTATATGGATTTGTCGGCATGTTTCGCTATACAATATATTTTTAATAATGTTTCTAACAGTAAGTCTTTTAGTTTTCACAGTTTTTACACATTTTAAATAAAATAATTTTAGCAGGGTTAACAGCGTTTGTTTTCATATACGAATACTAATTAGTACTAATACTAATTAGTACTTTAGAATACTAATGTTTTAAACACTACAGTCAAGTGTAGATTGAAATGGCATTATTCTATTACTTGATACAAATATTATATCAGCTTCATACACATGTATCCCGCACACAGCTGGGTATGCAGAGGGAACCTAGTGTTAAGACACTCCGTTTCCTATTTTCCGCCGAATCCTGGAGGCATTTTTTATATTATATGAAGGTACCGCCAATAATTTCTTAATTTCCTCGCGTAGTTAATTTACACAGTTAATTCGTTTAAAATAATATGCTTCTAATAAACTGAGTCGTTTGGGACCAGTTCTTGTTTATTAAATATACCGTGTTTACTAAAGTGGGTTTTATAAAGCTTTATATTGTTATATCACAGAGAACGATGTAAATAATAATTAAAAAAATAAAAAAATATGTTTTTTAATATATAATACGCAGTTTTCATTTTTGATTCTTGTAAAATTTTTGCATACATTGTCAAAGCAATTGTCACCACGAAATGTTGCGTTTTTTAAATAATTGCGAGTCAATATTTTTTTTTTTAGTAACTTATATTTTTATATATCATATTATATAAATGTCTATTTTCCTAATAATCGTTTATAGGTTATGCCATTTTTCTTATATAATTGTGTATTATCTAATGTTTATTATAAAGTTTGTTTGTAACTCTTTCAATGTATATACGTATTTTGTTTGTGCAATTAAATACTAAATTTTATCTTTTGTGTGATTTTTATGATCTAGTATAGAATAGTAACAATAGGAGGTTGTACAAAGAAAATTGAAATTAAAGTCTTTAAAATTTACTTGGTTTTATTAGAGATTACTGCCCACTTTCCTCACTCATACGATAAAAATCTATAACTATTTATTTAACCGCCATATAAAAGTCAATTGCTAACTGTTGGTCATGGACCAGATTCATATATAATACATACTTAAATAAACACAGCAATGAAACATTGAAGCTATATTTCATATAATAAATATAGTTAAAAAGTTAAAAATCTTAATAGTAAAAAATCTTTTAAAATTAATTATTAAGACTAAATAAAATCTAGTTTTGTATAAATGATGAAAAATAAATTGAAAAATCTCAGTAAAATGTTTTAACCAAAATGAGAGTAATAATTTCTCAAAAATACGTGTACCAACCATATGACCCCGACGTGATTTGAACACGCAACCTTCTGATCTGGAGTCAGACGCGCTACCGTTGCGCCACGGAGTCGGTGACTATATCTCTGAAATATTTAATCTACATTCAATGTTGCGCGCGTGATTCCTATTTAAGATATACCATTATTATAAATGTAATAAAGTTCAGGATATATTTTAGAAAATTAAACAATAAACGAACATTATCATTTTATTGAAGCCATCACAACACAGTTAAGATCAGTTGTGGCGCAGGAACACAAGCGACCGATTGTGGATTCGATTCCCACTCGAGAAAATGAAATAATTATAATAATATTTTAATTTCTTCACTTTGGTAACGAGGCAAAGCACGGCATTGACTGCCGTCACTCACAGTTGGGAAGTGTTTAACTGTCAAAGGTTATTTTGCATGAGCTCACGATGACCTCGTGAAAACAATCACTGGTTATTTATAAGGCTCAAGCTACTTTTATTTCAAAAACAGACTCTAGCTTCAAGCCTTTGAATATATATATAACCTAGATTGTTTTCGTGTTCTAATAACATTGTCAGCTTAAAGACAATATCTATATATTAAAAATAAGATTAAAGATATCTCAATAATAATATACATATATAAGAAGTAAGCTTCTTCGTTGTATTCCTCTAAAGAAAGTATTGGTATATATGACTAAACATAAATATATCTTTTGTATGCTAGCTAACCCGAACTGCGCCACTGTTCGAATGATCATAATCAAGTTTAATTTTATTTTTGTACTTTTACAGATTCACGCTTAATAATATAATATACATTTATTAGAGTAGGCAAAGGGAACCAAAAAAAAAGTAATATTAAGATACTTCGTTCTCCACTTCCCGCCGAATTTTTGAGGCATTGCGTTTTGAGTGGCGGAACTTGAAGCCGCGCTTTGCCTAGTTACAAGAGCAAAGAAATTAAAATATTCACAAATAATAACTCGTCTCCGCGAATGGAAATCGAACCTACAACCACTGCCCCTGTTCATCGATCTATAAAACGTTGTCACGCCAACAAGTACAAAGTACTTTTAAAATATATTATTTATATATAGTGTATTCATATTACAAGTTTAAAAGAAATAAAACAAATTAATATGTAACAATTTCTTTATTTATGTCATTCATTGTAAGCTTACCAATTTTTTAACATTCATACTAAATTATTACAAAAAAATATATTGAAAATAAAAGATAATGACAAAAAAGCCAATAGTTAAAAGAGATATAAGTTAGTTCTCATTAAAAAAATGATGAAAACCAAAATATATTGTCTTTTAGCATTTCTTGTAATATATTATAATATTTAGATTTATATTTCGTCATTTCTGCTATTTGGTAAATATAATGAAAGAAATTAAAGTTCATGATAATAATATAATTTAATAGTCATGATATGTTTCGGTAGGTATAATATGGTTATATTTTTTTATAAAAAAAATTATATAAGCACACATATTATAAAATTACAAAAAATCTCACAAAACTAATTAATTTTATAAAGCAGTAGCTAAATTCTAAAATTCTTAATTTTTCTCTGTAACAAAATTGAAATGTGATGTTACGGATAGAAGATATACAGGTAAAAGTATAAAGTACCTACTATATTGTTAATGTCGATATTCACTGTATCAATAAAATCTAATAACATACTACTATGACTTCTTGTATCACATTTGCTAGCTGCCTATGAATGATGTGCTTAAAATTACGAACATTTCCACTAAAATCTTAAAATAACTAAAACTTCTTTTGTCTTGCTCTCATATCTATATTAATACATTTCTTATTTTAATAAAAATATATTGGCAAGACATTCATAATTTAAAACAAGAGATCAATAACTAACTTAATACTACTTTATAATAACATGCAAGTCAATAACTGGTGGAAGAAATTATAAAATATAAAACTATTAGTTTAAATTATACATCAGTAATGATTTATAATATTTAAAAAAATATAAGTGTGTTACAATTATCAAAAATTGTAAAAATAATAATTCAAATTCTATTACAAAACAAGAATAGTATTTTGATCAATTGTGGCAAACGTTATAAAATTATTGTTGGTGTGAATCATAAAGTATTTATAATTAAAATTTATCTTACATTCATTCTAAACATTACATTTTTTATTTCATAACATATTCTTATACAGGTGTACTTCGATCGAGGGTGATCTTCACAGATAGTGATTTCAGTCACTAGTTCCCAAATAGTCAGTAATTTCCAAATACAGTTGAAATTTTTTTGTTGAAAATTAAAATACCTGAAAGTACACTAAATATTGAGTTTTGAGAATCGTGGATCGAGGAGACATCCTGTGTTCATAAGTTTACAATATGCATAATTTATAACACTTTTTGTACTTATTTAGTTTATGTATCTACTCTAGCGTCATTCTATCACTATCTAACTAACACACTTGGCACTTTATTTTATTATATACGAGTAAGTAGTTGTTATAATACATCAGTAATTTACGGTAACTACTATCTTTTTTGATGACATCACCATGGGGCAAGATGTGGCATTAGAAGAATGTTATAATAATGTTAAAATATTTTTTTTAAAACTAAACAAATAACTTGAAAAGAGCTCATAATCATCAAATGGCTGAATATATTTTCTGGTATAACGGATTAAGACACGTTTCAAGAAAAAAACTAAGTCAATATTGGTTCATCCATTTAGGTGCTATGCTGCCACAGGCAGACATACAGATACACACAGACACGTCAAACGTATAATATGCCTCTGTTTTCGTCGTGGGTATTGTTATATTGAGACGTTCTTCGCTGTTTTCAAATAATAAGATAGTTTATGTGACAAATTACTCTAATTTCTACTTTCGTTTATTCATTTCGAAACCCAATATACATATAAATTTGTAACAAAATGCTTAGACAAAATTTGATTTTGGTATTCATTAATTAAACACGTAATATTTCATACTAGGTAACATGCTCGTATGTATAGGAGAATATAATAGTACAGATAGCAAAAAACAGAGTAATTTTGTTTCTATTTCTATAATATTTGTTGCATAAAAACAGAGATGTTTATTGAAACAGCATTTTATAAGATAACACAAAATACATCTAAGCCATGGTAAAAAGTATACTATGTATTATACGTAAGTCGACTTTAATCGTTATGTTGAACAATATATCTATATATCACTTACACCACATTGCACTGATAGCCTCACGTTAATACGAAATGTTTGTATTTACAAACATTTCGTTACTTATATATTATACATATAATATATATTTTTTATTTATCTTAATTATGACTTACCCTGTTTTAGGGGAAAAGAATTAGAAAAAATATTTTGTATTACATATTTGACAGGATAAAATTGATTTAAATTTTAAGCAACATTCATTTTATTATGAATTATGTAATTTGGTATAATATATTATTGAAAGAAAAAAATATTTCTAAACCTAGACATAAGCTTTTTTTAATGCCACAATTAACACGATAATTAATTAACGCGAAGTGGATTAAGTTTTTTTTTTCCTTCATAAATATTTATTTACATTACAATGCGAAGTGAAATTCTTACTTCATTGTATATATTTTTTGTATTCTGTTTTTAATAAATTTCGTCAATATAGGAAATTTTGAATACAGCTTATGAATATTTTTCAAAAGTCAAGTCCACAGCCTTTTATAATTTAGTGAGATGCTAAATAAGTATTATTTTATTATCATTACTAATCATGTCATAACTAATGATGTTATTTTTTCATTTTAGATCTTTGCGCTAAATCAAATCACCGCCTGTTTGAACGGCGAAACTTAACGCCGCGCTTGTTAGCAGAGCGAAGAAGTTAAAATAATTAATTTCCCCAATTTAGAAATCGTGCCACCATGGCCCTAATATATTATCTAGTGAAATTAATTTCCGCCGTGTTACATTTTTTCGTATTGAATTTCACAATATTCAAAGTTACAAGTTAAGCAATATTAGTTTAAAATATTTATTACTACTACTACTATTCAAATTAATTTTCAGATGTGGTTTTAGATGTAATGTATGTATTGCATCCATATGTACATATTTAGTCTTCTTCAACAAATATTAAGTCATGATTTCTTGAGTATGTCATAAAAAAAACTATTCGAAATACTTATAAGCTAACCAGTTTTATCTAAAACTAACAAATGGGTAACAAATATATGAAAACAAACAATAAACGATATCATCTAGCTGCAAAGACACGAGTCATTGTTAGTGTTTCTCTTGTGTCGTTGTAAATTCACTAGTCCAGGACCACGTTCACCCTGGAAATGTTATAAAATAATACATTTTATTTGGTTTATAGTAATAAATCATTTGATTGTCCATATTTTAAACAATAATATTATATATCCATAATTTAAATATTTAATTTCAGTTTCCATATTGTCACATCTTTTTTAATGACGTTTACAAATAATGATTAATATATCTAAAGTAAGTAGTTAAAGTAAGCATTCTTTATCATTATTTTTAAAAAACAAACATTTTAAATGAAACTACGAATTTACAGTAGTAAAAAATAAACCATTCAATGAAACTATTATGTTCTTACCTCAACACTTATGACGCGTAAAGGCTGTTTGGAGTACAACTTGTGTGCTAACGTCATGAAAATTGACTCCACATTATCACACTCAGAATCAAGCAGTGCTGATGTTTCGAATAACTGAAGATCAAAAAATGTATAATTTTAATGCAATTGGTAAAATTTTGGATTTAATTTAAAGATAAACCATCATACCGGCATCCCATATTTATCAGCCAGCCGTTGGGCATAAGTAGTAGCAAGACGAGATTCGGGAGTCCCACAGTCACATTTATTACCAACTAGCACTCTAGGAGCTTTCATGAGGCCATGTGATTCCACTTCTTGCATCCAACTGGCTATGGACTGTGATAAAAAAAATTATAATTAATATATAGAACAATGTACACACACAGCACTGACACACCAATTTTATAACATTCTGAAACTACCTTGCAATACTCCTGAAAAATGTATTACAGAGACAAAATAAACTGAGTTTTTTATATGTTTTTTCGAATGTCCTAAGTGTGAAATTACATTTTAAAAAGTTACAAATAAAAAAAAACTATTTATAATAATATATTTGTTCATTATGTAAAAAGAGAGCCCAGTGTTCAGCCACTTAATTGTCTTATTTCTATTATTTAAAAACATTCACCGTGTCGATGATACTACAATCATTTGCCAGAATAGAGAAAGAAGGAGAGACAAAATTTCTTAACCTTAGATTTTTTTTATAGTTGAGTTGTTATGCACCACAGACTTTTGTACTTAATTTGTATTGCCTTTTTTGTACTTAATTGATTATTAAAAATGTTATTTTTTCTTTTTAAAATGTGAAGTGGACGTTAATATCTTGAATGGTCTGCTTTTGTCAAATCCGAGTTCCTTTTGTCAAATCCGAGTTTTTGGCCGATGATTATGTTGATTGCGGCGCAGTTAGTTGATTTCGTAATATATCTATTGCCTCTTCATCTCTATAGGAAATAGCCATTTTGATGTTGTGTTCCACTATATCAGTCACGGAACCTTCATTTGCCCGGCGAATGAACCTGCCGATAGCGTCTTCTTCGGCGTCAGTGTAGTAGATGCATCCTTTTGTATGCCTTGTTAAGGCGACGATTGCATGTGATATGCTGTCGTGTAGGGCGTTTTTAATGGCCTTAGTTTGGATGATTACTACTAACTCGTATGTAAGTCCCTGAGATTCGTTGATGGTCAGGGTGCGTGAGTTTCCCCCCTTTCCGTATCCTTTCCTGGTTAGGTCCGCTTTTTCTGCTTGTGTATGGACCAGGTACAGAGTATTGGGGGAATCTATAGGGATGGAAGCACCCGTATATCGCGATTTTCTCAAGGAGCGAGTTATCTGTCGGGCTGAGTAGATTCCGTTATAAACTTCGTTGAGCGCGTATGTCACATCCATTGGACATCTATATGATCTCGCTAGCTCTTGACTGATGGCCGTCACGAGGTTTGGGCCGATATAGTGCATTTGGAAGAGGTTTAATCTGTCGATAAAGGGTAGTTGATTTATGTCCCCGATAAGTATAAGTGTCTTGGCCTTTGATAATATGGCCGCCATTACGATTGCCCCAAAATGGTTCATTAGGGCCTCATCCACGAAAAGTCTTGCGGGATTTTCTGTAACACTATTTCCCAGAATAGAGGCGATCGTTCGGACTTTGATTTTTGCGTCCCTGGTGCAATTAAAAGGGATCTTACTTCTGAGGTCCTCGGCTGCCTCAGTAGTTGTAGTTGCTACCAGATCACTATCGGGGATGAAATTGTTGACCACCCAGGTGGACTTACCGCAGCCAGGAACGCCATTCACCCATTGTCAGGTGGCTCCCAATGCTCCCAGATGCTGGTTGGATTTTTTGAAGCTTGAATGGTAAGCGCTGTGTTTAGTATGCTTTGTTTCAGCGCTACCTCCGTGCATCGAGCTATGACGAGGATTGGGTCGTCCGAAGATGTTGTGTACCTGGGTGGGGAATTTTCTTTTGTTGACCTGTCATCCTTGTATACAAAGCCATCTTTACCGCTGTAAACAGCCATATGGGGGAATTTACGTGGGTTTCCCCTTAAGTATTCCAATTTATTATTGTCATATATGACGGCTTTCTCCTCTTCGAGTAACACTCTAAGCAGACCTTCGTTTCCGAGTCCAAAGGTCGTCCTAATTTTCTCACAGGTTGCAAGGTTGACTTTGATGGTTTCCCTTACAATTGCTGTGTACTCTAGGAATGCGTTTTGCATGTGTTGCATGGCATCGTTTGCAGGAGACAGGTCAGGTGCTGTTACTTGGCCTTTGTCTGCTCTAGTGATTCTACCCTTCCTTATAAGTTGTTGTATCGGTTTTAGTATTGCAGATGGTAAATTAAACTTTTCTTCTGGGAGTTGCAAGACAACGTGTAAGTTTAAGGGGCCTCTTTGAAATTCACATTCACATCACAATTGGACCCCACTATTGAAGCTGCTCTCTCTACCAACACCAAATTCATGATGATTTTACTAAATGTAGCAATCTATGGATAAGTTTCCTACTACTCCTATGTAAAAATTAACTCTGATTCTGATCAATTGAATAAATGTAAGCATTGCGTAAGTGAGACTCAAAATGATAACTGTTACATTCAAGCATGCAAATCTCTACTGCCCACATTTATGCAAGACAGTACTTATTTTTATTTATAATAATAATCTTACATGAAATGTTTCTGGTTTAGTCACATCATACACAATAACAACAGCATGGACATTTCTATAGTAATGTTGCACCATAGATTTACGGAATCTCTCTTGACCAGCTGTATCCCATAATTGTAACTGAAAAAAAGATTTTTTTTAAAGAAAACCAATTTTATTTTAATTTAGTAGCCTATGATCACGGAAAAATTTATGGCGGTTAACCAAAAAGTTTTCTATGCTTTTGTGGACTTGGAAAAGGCGTTTGACAAAGTTGTAAGAGCGAAATTATGGGATATACTACCCCGGTACAATATGAGCGGACCCTTGCTGCAGGCTGTAAGGTCTCTTTACAGAGATCACTCAGACTACATGCGAGTAGGAGCTGGCATGTCGCCCTGGTTTGACATCCGATCGGGTGTTAAACAAGGTTGCGCCATGTCAGCTTGGTTGTTCAATTTGTATTTGGATAGCTGTCTCCAAGGAGTGAAACAAAGTGATATGGGAGTGAAAGTAGGTGACCTGAATGTGAATTGCCTGCTGTACGCAGATGATGCAGTGCTTATTGCATCATCAGAATGCGAGTTGCAGGCATTGGTCACCACTCTGAAAGAAGGGTGTGAATATAATGGTCTAAGCCTCAATGCGAATAAGACAAAGGTTCTGATTTTTGAAAGAGATAAAGAAAGGACAGCATGCAATATCAGTGTAAATGGTAAGGTATTAGAACAGATGAATGAAGTGGTATACTTGGAAAGTATGTTCAGTATAGATGGAAGATACGATATGGATGCGGAAAGGCATATTGCTGCCGGTAACAAGGTGAACGGAGCCTTAGCTGCATTGATGAGACGGCGAAACGTCAGCACAGCTGCTCGTTTGGCCGTACACAATGCAGTTTTGATACCGACGCTGTTATACGGCAGCAAACGTGGGTATTACAGAAGAAGTATGAAAGAAAGATGAATGCTGTGGAGATGCTATCTCTTAGTAGGATATACGGAGTCAGCTTAGCTGATAGAATCCACAATGAAGAGGTACACAAAATGGCAGGTACTAGCGAGGATGTCACTGTGAGAATGAAGAAGAACGTGCTCAGCTGGTTTGGGCATGTCAAACGAATGAGTGATGAAAGAATGGCAAAAAAGATTTATGATGGAAAAGTGAGTGGCAAGAAAGGTAGGAGGAGACCTCGGTTGGCCTTCGAAAACACAGTATCAAAGATACTGGAGGAAGGTCACGTAAAAAGCATGAGGATCTCCTGGAGGGCATGTATGAAGAGGTTGATGACAGTGGACGAGGCGAAAGAGGTATGTAGAGACGATAGTGTTTGGGGCCCCGTTCTCTCTGACTACCCCACTATAAAGCGTGAAGCTATGTAAAGTTAGTTAGTCTATAATTTCCATGTCAGAATGTAAAGAAAATGGGAGTGTAGAAAAATAATTTTAGATGATATATAAATAAAATTTAAATGCAATTATTTGTACATTCAAACAATAATACAAGGTAAATAGATGATAAAAAATGCATGTAGGTTAGGAGAGTATGCAGAAAGTTAATGGGAAGAATCAATAGTTAAAACAAAAACTATGAAATATTGAAACTACTAGGAAAAAATAACACAAACGTTTTTTTCAGACATGTCCACGTAAGACTGCGTGGCATTTAAACAACTCTATAATTATAGAGTAAGTTTTTGATATAATTGTACATTATAGTTATTATTTTGCACCTTTATTTCCTCATTACGTATTCGTACTGTTCTTTCTCTGAAATCCACACCGATAGTAGCCTCTGATTTATCAAGGAATTGTCCTTCACAAAAACGATACGTGAGGCACGTTTTACCAACTCCCGAATCGCCTAAAACTATAATCTTGAAAACTTTTCTCTGTTTTAATCCAGGAACGACTTCATTTGATTCTGACATATTAGAAAAATGTATAAAAGTTCATGAAAATTAAACTTAAAAGTCTCAAAAACATCAATATTTTGTTATCCTCCTTATGATAGGCTAATATGACAGTGACATTAGATCCTACAACTATAGCCATTACAAAAAAAAATGAATACTTAGTAGATTTAATGACAGGACCTAGAAATATTTTTATTGCTAATTTTAATATAACTTGAAGTAACATAGTTTTATTCAAAACTTTCATTTATCTTCTGAATATGTTTATGAATATAAAATTGTACTAATATTATATTTTTATAATGTAAATCCATATGTACGTTATTGCTATCTTAAAACATTTCGAGAGCTCTTGGTTTTAGGACCTGAATTTTGCACAGGAGCCAGCTAGTAAGTAACATATATTATAAGCTACGCTATAATTGCTTGCATGTGTTCTCATTTGTTGGTACCTTCCACGATAATCAAGAGAAGATCAGAGCTCTTCTAGTTCAGCCTCCTAAAGCCCGGTGATGCTGTAGAGGCCAATAGGGCCAATAGTATACTGCTCATTCAAAAAAGATAAAAGGTAATTAGTCGCAAATTATTCTGAACCACTGAACTCGGACATCTTGTGCCTTTTGGTAAAGGAAGAAAAAATTACAACCATATTTAAATGTGTGTATAGTAAATTAAAAAATAAGCAAGAGGAAATTACTGTATTGAGTTCCATGCTTTTAACGCATAAAAATATAGATATACAGAAATTAACATGCTTTATTGAGGCAGAAATTACTTCTATTGTGATAGCCTCTATATATTAACAATGATTTCTTCTAAGCAATACGGGCTTCAAATAAATAATGTAAATTCTAATGATAATATATTTTTTAACTACTATGAAGTTTCGTTACTTTTAATTATTTTCAGTCATAACAATAATTTAACTTTAATTAAAAGTATCAATATTTTTCAAGTTCCAATAAGAAAAAAATAATATAAATGCAGACAAAAGCACGTTTTTTAACTATATGTTATATTAAAAACTTTACTTACATTAATTTTATAACATATAAACAATAATTAAAATCAGCAAAAATTTAGTAGATTTATTGGTATTGATCATGGTAACATTCAAGTAATAGAGATTGGATTTTTTCTCATACTGCCCACCCAGTAGACTAGTAGTTTTTTGGGAATGTCGGATGTCGATTGACGAAAGAGGGTTTTAAACTATTTTGTGGCTTTAACTATCAAAAATTTTGCAAGCCCTGCCTAGTGTCTTTTCGTATTTGATATATTTAAAATTTTTATGAATAATAAGATGTACTGGTAACCGTTAATTGTTGAAAATATCCAAAATTTTAATATTTTCTAACCTCTCGATCTGCGCTATCTTAATTGCTTGTAATTATTGATAGAATAATTAAGATCGTCATAAATGAAAGTGTTGTTTACGTTTTTCAAAGTTCACGGTGTGTTTCGTGTTTCGAGTGCGATTGGAGGCGGCAGCGGTGCGTGAATATGTGAATCAAACGAAAAATGTGTTTGTTTCTGTGTAATTTAATTAAAAAGTGTTTTTGTGGTGTTGATTGGATGTTGCGGTAGGATTGCCATGTCCAGACTCGTGGACTATTTCGTAATAGTGGGCTTCGACCACGAGAAAGAAAGTAAGTACTAATATAACAAAATTTTACGTAGAGAAGTTGAGGTAACACATATTTACAATGTAATAAAATGTATATCAACACAAATCGATATAAATTCAAGCTATTTTTATGAACATTTCATAATTGGATTATCTAAACTGAAGCTAATAAGAAAATTATGACAAATCACAATAAGGTTGTGTATATTTAAAAATAGTGATTTTTAACATAATAGTACATTTACCGTTTTAATTTACCGTAAATAAATGAATGTCAGTGTATAAACTTGCTTTGCCTCAGGCAATGGCTAAATTATAGACTTTGCAATTTGCTCAGGTCATCAACATCAGGCCTCATATCTAAAATGAAATCAAAATTGCATTTACATTTTTTTTTATATTTTATGACAAATAAACTGTTATTGTTATTTAATTATACTTTTGTTGACTTGTTTCTTATGTTTATGTTCATTATTTATACTACTATATTTCTTAGTACTAAGAAACACTTATTTGAATTATTTAAAAAAATTCTTATTGTGACATAATTTCTAGTTTTTATAATTAAAAAAAAACTTTTAGCTTGTAAAATTTATTACATTATAAAAAAAAATAATTAAGTAATAATTTTATTTATTTATTCAAATTTAACATTGAATTGAATAATAATTATTAATTTAAATGTTAGTTTCTCCAACATAATATTGAGTGCAAATTTATAACCAAATGGCGTCATGGTTACAGTCAGAAACAATCTAGTACTTTTAAATTAATGCCTAATTCATACAACCTTGAATCTATTTATGGATATGTATCATATTGATTCTGATTCTAAAGAAATTGTTGAAATTTTGTAATCAAAATTCAACACAATTTTGTTTTACTGCTTAAAATAGTATTATATTACATGGCTATCATGACAACATGGGAGAATATTTGACTGTAAATTCTTTGGTTTTCCATATAGACTAGACAAAGTGTGGCATTGAGTTCTACCACTGATCATCGAATGTCATTAATTTTTTACTACTTATACAAGGCATGGTATAAAGATTTCTGATGAATTTAGTGATATTTATTTTATATTCATATATTTTCGTTTGTTATGAGTTATGACTGAGAATTTTATTATCAAGCTGTTTGTGGTGCGTGGAAGAAAATATTTTGTAGTATGTAGACATATTACAAAATATTTCCCACTGAATGTTTTTTAAATCTGCAATCACCGTATTTAAGTAGTTGTCCCAACTGTGCCAGTGGGTCACAATTATTTTATACCAAACTGTGTATCTTGCTTTGTAGTTTTTTTTTATCCAAATTGAATAGGCCTGTATTGGCAAACTCCATACCACTTTTTATCTTGCCAGAGCAATAAATAAAAATACCTCATATAATATAAGCGAAGACTACCCAAGTTTACAATTGGCAACACATATAACATTTATAATGACCTAACAGAAAAAAATATTAGCTATTATATATAACAATGAATGACTTTGGTTTTCAGTTTTTATTTACCTGAGAGCATTCTGAGTCATTCATATTTTTAAAGTAAATGATACAATGCCTTACGTCATATTCTAATTACAGCATAAGCTTGTAAGAAATGCCTAAATAAATAGATAAAGCAGTTTTTTGTAGGGATAACTATTTTATAAGGAATAATATTTAAAAAAAAATAGCTTCATGTTTCATCCCTCATTTAGCATAATAGTTTCTGAAACTCAACCCAATACTCACTAAGCCCACTAAGCACAAATTCACTATCCCAAAATAACTTTATATGGAGAACACACAAATAAGTATTAGTTATATTTGTCCACTCTGATAGACAAAACATGACAATGTGTTCTATCTTAACTGTATGTTCTCTTTTGCTTACTATATCAGAAAAAGTAGTAGTAGCAGTAGCTTCACAGAGCACATAGCAGGGTAAACAGAGGGAACTCAGAAACCTAGTTTTAAGACATTCTGTTTCCATTAAGATATTTCCGGTCCCCACCGGAGTTCCAGCTCTCAACCTTGCTTTGCCTCATTACCAGAGTGAGGAATAAAAATATTAAGTGTTTCACTCTCCCAAGTTGAAATCAAATCCATAACTGTCGCATTTTATTGGTATCCTGGTGTCCTTGCGGCACAATCGTTTCTTATTGGATGGTTGTGGTTGGTTGTTGTGGAATGGTTTAATTATTTTCATTTGCATAGTGCAAATGAAAATAATGAAACGTAACATAATTGATAAAGCTTTATTGTCGTTTTTTATCTACTACTTGACTGCTGGGCATTGACCTTACAAATCTCAATATAATATCAGAAGGAATTAAGAAATGTTTATTTAGCAAAGCTTAGATATCTATTATCTTATTTATCTCTGAGTTTCAGTTAATATTTTTTGTTTACTTAATATTCTTAAATAATTTATTTATTTTATTAACATCAATAGCTTATTTATAGTTGTTTATTTGTAGTGAGGAAGTTGCTAATAATTTTAATGTTGGAAAAATGTATAAAACTAAATTCACCTGTTCACTAATTCAACATGTTTCATTTTCATGTATATCATTCACATTTGAATAATACAATTTTTTCCTAGAATAAGAGACAGACAAAGAGTATGTTTCGGGAAAGAAATTATTTTGTTCAATATAGTTAGAAAAAGTAAAGTTAATTTTCGATACATTGTTTAGTAATGTTTGTTACTAAACGATGAAGTTTCGTATATACATGTGCAAGCAAGCAAGCGCAAGGTTTCCTTAACCTAGTGTTAAAAAAACTCCGTTCACCACTTTCCGCCGAATTCTGGTTTGGTTTACGCTTTATCCCGCCCGTAACAGCGTAGGCAGAGGGAGGGAACCTGGGTACCTAGTATTCAACCACTTCCGTTCCCCATAACTTTGTAATACTATAAAAATAAGCATAATATCATCTTCCTATTTAGTAACATAAACTAAAGGTCAACCGACCAATTTTATACTTAGCTTACAAACCTTAAGAATAATATGTCGTCTAGTATATCGCGATTACAAAATCCACCGGATACGCTGAGATATGGGTGTAGGTATTAGAAGTGCGTGTTACATCACACAGGATGGTAGTCAGTTGTAATCCAATATGTTTATGGCGTGTATGTTTAAATGGATAACTTTATTAATAGAAGCGTTAATCTCGTTTAGGAGTGAACAAGGAAAAATGGAAATTTATAGTTATGTTATAATATAATTAGATTTATTTAAAAAAATATATTTCCGAGGGAACTCAACACCTCGCTTTATTTATCAGAGCGAGGGAATAAGTATTAATTAATATAATCATTTGCATGAGTGAGGATCGATCAGAGCCGTCGCGTTTTCAGATGTTGTCCCACTGCACCATCTTGCACCTGCTCCTCAATATTGGATTACAGTGAAAGGAAAAAACCTCAATATTGGAAAAAAGTAAAGAATACGAATTAAAGTTTTTATATAATGTATAATTACAGGGATTATTAATTTATGTTTAAAACTTATTATGCATATTAAGATTAGACCAGTTTTACATGATTTCTATGGTCATTATTAATTAAATGTAACATAGTTTAGTATCTTGAAGGACCGACTTTCTCTTTTCGTTTTTAAAAACTGGTAAAACTTGATGATAGGAAAAAAATTGTTTGCATATCAAAAATGTCTTATGATAACTAGTATATAATATATGTATACTAGTGAAATAATGATAAATATTAAATACATTTTATTGAACTTCACGTTGTATCCCGCATATAGCAGTGTAGGCATAACAAATTTGGTGTTACTTAGTAGTAAGGTGCTCAATTTTCAAAACATTGTGTGTTGAGTGGCGGAATACAACGCTGCGCTTCGGCTTGTTACCAAAGCGAAGAATAGCTGGGAGTCAAACCCATAACCGTCACGTTTACATTGAAACGTTTATGGAGAGATATTTAATAAATAAACAACTTGTATTTAGAGTATTGTGTTGTGAAACTCGGGGACCTACACGTTCGACCTCGAAATCCTGATAGTTTACTGGTCGACCTTCTACAGTTTAAAGGTGTAATAAACGCCAATCTATACATTAGGTAGATGATTAGAGCGATCTTGGGGTGCCGTTTTAATTCATGCATTATAATGTATGAAGGAAAGCGGCATCTCAAGACCGATCTCAGAGTTGAGAGCAGTTTAGCAATACAAGCCGAAAGCTCAAATAAGAACAAGTGAATGCCATAGGTTTAAATTGTTTTTCTTTTTTTTTAAATATTTTTTTTATAATTTCTATATTTTAGAAGTTTTTTTATATTGCTATATGAAATAAAAATTATGGAAACTAAAACCCTAGTTTGTGTTTAAAGTTATATCTCGACATTATGAAACGTGCGATAAAATCTGTCTAGACTCTAGACATTATTAAAAACCGCCATTATATGGTAATTTTATGCAATATGATGAAAGACAACAGACTCAATACAAATAACTGTGTAGTTTCTACATCCTTGAGGAAGTAAATAAATTAAATAATGCTCATCTTCCTTGACGATGTAAAACAGTGGTTTATAGTAAAATAGTATCTATACATGAAATATTGGTTTTATCAATACAGAGCGAATAGTTCACCTGTACTTACTTACTATATTAACCTAATACTAAAAATTGTTTTGTTGAACGCGCGTATCTTATAAAGTACTGGTTCGAATTGAAAAAATCGTTTTATATTGGATAATTCATTTATCGTGGAAGGCTATAGGTTATATTGTATCACATGATTAGCGCTCATGTCTTAATGTCAGTATATAACTATAAAAATGATCTCTAGTTTGGGGCCAGTCGTGGCGCAGAAGCACAAGCGTGTGACTGTGAACGCGACAGGTTGTGGGTTCGATTCCCAATAAAGGACATGAAATATCTACTGTTTTCATTTCTCCGTGCTGGTGTCAAGGCAAGAGCGCGACGTTGAGGTCGCCACTCAACACGCAATGCCTCCAGTATTTAGTGGAAAGCGGGGAAAGAGGCTTCATCTGTCTTCACATTTACATGCAAAAAAGTATTTTAGTCAAGTAAGAAGTTAAAATATGGTCGGTATCGAATACCTAAAACATATTTTTCAAATGACTATCATTCAAGGCGGTCGTCGGTGTCGTCACAGCGCCTGACTGTCATTACGACGTTGGTGGGTTTGTTTCTCACTATGGGGAATGAATAATTTTTAATTCGTCGCACTGGCAACAAGACAAAGCGCGGGTTGAGTTTTTCCACCGAACACAATGTCACAAAAATTGATGCGTGAGCGTGTTAATTCTAGGATCCCTTTACTTATCCTGCTGCATGCGGGATACAGCCTGAAGCTGTAATATAAAAAGCTAGCTTGAAACTTCTATATATTATATATATATACAGTGTGTTCCACGTTAACTCAGTTAAATACTTGTCGCCACACGGGAGTCGCATACGAGCATTCCGACAATTTCGAGCATGATACGAATATTTTATTAGCCCATTTATATTCAGTTGTGAATTTTAAACTAATTTTATGATAATAAGCATTTAGTTTGCCTTTGTATGCATGTTTCACAAATAGATGTTAAATGATGATGTTTTCGTTATATTTAATTTAATTTGTTATTATATTTCCGTATTATATTGTAGTTTAAATCATTTATATACATATATGTATGTAATATTTATTTATTAAGGCAATTTTCCGCCACCCAATGTTTTTAAAATTGTGCGGTGTGTGGGGAAGGGAGTGGCTTAATGCCAGGTTCCCTCTGCCTACTCTGCTATATGACGTATACACTGTGAAAGTAAAACAAAAATAGTAGTACCATTCAGAGCAACGCACCCCAGTAGACACTCATCTAACAAAGCATTTCTTCATAGACCGAAGAATTACCGTTTAAAATGTACAAAGCGGAACCAAAACTGCCACTCGCTGAAACTTTCATGCAAAATGTTTTAGTTAAATTGTGTAATTAGAGTGAGAGTCCTTTGTTTCGGGTGTTTAAAAAGCATATTTAACTGTGAACTTTTTTTGTAAAGTCAACGACGACGTGGCTTTTAAACCTTCACTTGAAGAAGTTAATGGCTGTACTTTTTTTTTGGTTTTTGTTTGTAGTTTTTCAGTAGTTTGGTAAGAATGACTTGGTTAAATGCTAAATTGTAGCTTCAAATTTTCATTAATTATTTATTATTGGAAGCGGGGCGTTGGTACAGCGTATGTAAACTAGGGGAATTAACTACTTTCATTGCCCTGTTTTGACAGCTACAAAAAGTGCGACGACGTTAAACTCTGCCACTCAACAAGCAATGTCTCGAAATTTGACCGCAAAGCCGAGCGGAGGCTATTCTACTATATACGAGACACATGCATGAAAAAAAATAGGAACAGTTTTCCTAAAAATATAATTTTGTTGTCGTCATAAATATTATTTTTTGTATGAGATTCTACGAATTCTCTCATATTCTACGAATGCATTGTCTTCATTGCGCCTAACCGTTATTTACAAATTAATTGAAATAGTAACTTAAAAAGGACGTAAAGTTTTTTTAAGATTAAAATTAAAATCCTACTTGTGAGAATGTTTATCAAATCGTTATTGTGTTCCTCGTTGGGTGATGGTGTCCTTAAATGTGGAGTGGCTGATGATTGGCAAACATAAAATTTACAAATATGTAACAAAAAAAATTATGAGATCAGTCGTGGCGCAGGAGCACAAAGTGTGACTGTAAACGCGACTGTTTGTGGGTTCGATCCCCACTCAAATAAATGAAATATTTATTTATATGTATATTTTCATTTTCTGCGCTCTAGTGTTGAGGCAAAGCGCGGTTATGTGTTTCGCCATTCAATACGCAATGCCTCCAGAATTCAGCGGTAAGTGGAGAACGGACTGAACACTAGGTACCATCTGCCTAACTTGCTGTGTGCAGTGTGAAACTGAATATATAACAAAAAATGAGAAAGCAAAAAATTTTAATAAACATAATCCTTTAAAAAATTTTGATGGCACTCCTCGTTTAATACATTGTAAAACATAATACTTTTATCCTTGACTTGTTGTTGTATGCTTTAATATTTGTATTTGTGACGTAATTAAAAGAGCGATGAGAACTACTTTGGGTCATTTGTTTGGGTTTTTGTGCCTATATTATTACTAAGCTAGTTGTGATTAAGGGAAATAGATTAGAATTGGCAAAAGAAATCTGGTGTTAAGACAGTCCGTTTCTCGCTCTCTGCCCAATTCAAGAAACATTGTGTGTAGAGTGGCAGGATTCAACGCTGCGCTTTGTCTTTTTATTTATGAATTTTTATTCTTTTTTACGATGTATTTTTTGTTTCAGTGGTCAGAAGTTCATTGTACGTTATATTGATATTAACTTAAGTTCTAAATATATTTAAGTTTAATATAAAACTTTATTATATTTTATTTAGTAGCATTAATAGCAATTTGAGGCTGACCGCCTCTATGATGAGTAATAAGTAGAAAATTATCACAAAAATTAAATGTTCGATATTACACAAATTACGCTGGTAATCGATTGTGATATGGAATTAAGATATAGATACGAGGGGTGATCCAAAAGTAATGATAAACTAAGTAAAATACAGTGTTTAGAGTTTATAAAGTAAATTAAAATTACTATTTTTAAAATTAATTTTAATTTATACATAGTCTCCTAACAAGTCAATATATTTTGTCCATCTTTTTTCTAAACCTGGGATACCTTTTGAAAAAAAAAATCTTTATCTTGACTCTCCCAAAATGCCTCCACAGCCGTCATCACTTCGCTATTATCTTGAAATTTTGTGGCTCTGAGGTGTTCCTTAAGCTGAGGAAAGAGGTAAAAGTCGCTGGGGGCTAGGTCCGGCGAAAAGGGTGGGTGTTTAAGCAGTTCAAATCCCGTTTCTTGAATCGCAGCCATCGCAACTGCGGCTTTGGGAGCTGGAGCGTTGTCTTGGTGAAACAGCTCGCAGTTTGCCGCGTCTTTTCTCAACAACTGTGCAATAAGGAGGCGCAGAGTCCCCCAATTTTTCCACTAAGTCGCTATGTATGTCCTTGGTAGACATTTTTTTAAAACTGGTACTTGATGACTAGTTTCGTTTTTCTCCATTTTGATGTTATCTCTTTTACGGTCCATATTCAAATGAATGCACCTCCCGGAAATCGTGGACTATTTATATGATTTTTTTAGGCTGAAGTAGTGGGTATATAAGCAAACAAAAATTTTGTTTTGGATTTTTTGTATACTGGCAATAACCGATTATCATTACTTTTGGATCACCCCTCGTATATCTATAGATAGATAGAGATATTGGTGATTGATCTGGAATAGGAAATACCTACTTGGCGAGCACTATGTAATAAGGCACTTAATTATTATCAGTTATTTATTGTTATCCATATATTAGCTAGTCACATACGTATATAAAATATAACATTTTATATACATATGTAAATATCGTATAGTATAAAAAATACCAATCGCCAAAATGGGCCATCGGTGTGGCGTAGTTTGTCAGCGTCTGACTGTAAACACGACGGTTATTGGTATGATTCCCATTCGGATGATTTTCATTTTCTCATATTGAAAATTTCGCGTAAAGGTGGGGAAAGTAGTGTCATAACACCAAATTTCCTCTGCCTACCCTGCAGTATGCGAGATGCAGCAAGAAGCAAGAAAATAACTATTAAAACTATTAAGACATAATTGGCAAAAGCGCATTGTACACGCAATGTAGAGAACCGAGTGTCTTAACACTTAGGTTCTATATTACTGCTCTCTCTAATTAAATGTAAATGAAACCAAGCACTCTCTCAATGTCGCGGTCATGGTTGTTGTACCTACTGTATATTACAAAATTGTGTCACAAAACGTGTGAACTTGGCCGTTACGTAAACATGGAACATTAATACTAAGAATTTTTCTTTCCTGGTTATAGTGTTGTGTTAGAAGAATTTTTAGCAAAATATTTGAACATAGTTTTGTATGTGTTATGTGCACAACTGTGGTATTGGGTTCAAATCGAGATGCGTTGAGCTTTAATATTTTTTTTATTAAGATATTCGTTCTAAGTAAATTACTTACCAACTTTTTAATTAAATAGCTTTAATTTTAGTGAAATATTTTTATTAGATTATAATAGGCAGTTCTAGATTTTAAAATACTTTTCGGCGGCTTACTCAAAATATAATTTTTTTTATGCGCTATAATAAATTTGTAATATGGGCTGTTTATATTTAATTCTTTCTTGTTGGTCATTAAAAACTATAAGATTTATTAATAATTTTCTGAACAAAGTAACTATCAAAGTATCAAATTCTGAAGATTCTGGAGTAGCTCTTCACTGATTTTTTTTACAAAATGCATCCTCATTTGCTTACTTCATTTGCATATATGAAATATAGTACATACATATATAAATCTCACAACTACAATGTCTGTAATACCGAGTAGTAAATCGTATGTCAAGTGAAACTCCCACTGGGGGATGCCGTTTAATACTTCGAAGATATATGGCATCTTGTGTTAAGACAAATTATACGTAGCTTGATGTTTACAATTAAATAATATTATAGAGAATAATTTGTCCTAATCTCTTCTTGATATACAAATTAATAAAAATGTGACTTTTATTTCTCTCAAATTAAGTAGAAATTAAGAGAATCTACTGAGAAATAAATTCATTCAACGATGTCTGTCGAAACAGTAGTTGTTAATACGTGTCAGAAAGCGGATCTCAACGCCGTGCTTTATTCAATTTTAGCTGATTACAAATTAAAAGAAAAAAATGGTTTAAATTAAAACAATTTCAACCTAAATTTTACCAGCAGGAACTATTCTTGGACCACTTCACAGGTTTATACAAATAGTAGGTCACGGCCGTGCCCGAGAAGTCGTTACTGTCGTTGACACGCGGAATGTCTGACGAAGCGTCCGTTAATGAGCTAAACTTGCTTAAACAATCTGTGATATCTTTAGACGCCGGTGATACATCGCAACGTATTAGGTAGAACTACATATGCGACGAAATTATTTTTCAATATGGTATTTATTGATATTTATTTGTTTTTTTTATCGTCATGTATCCTGCAGGGATAAGACTTAGTGTATTAAAACACTTCTTCTCCTCTTTTCGTCTATATTCAAGGCAGTGTATGTTGAATGGCGGGACTTAACGCCGCACTTTGTATTCAATTTAGTTGCTTAATTATAGTTTTCAACTGATCTTATATTGCATCATTTATGATTTTTAAAAAAATATATTTTGTTTGTTATTCACGAATCGCCCACTTTTTAGTAGTAAAATCAAATCGGGAATAGGGTAAAATATTTATATATGCTTAAGTAAATAAATTTTGATAGGAATCTGAGATCATTCACTTTTCTTTTTATGTGAAAATGCAGTGTGCATTACTGGAGTGTTCCAACTGTTTCACAATGTAATTAAAAAAGTTTATAATTATATACATTAATTATTTGATGTTATTGGAACAATTTTTTTAACATGAACTAATACTACTGACATGTTTCTGATAATTCAAATTTATCTACATTTTCATATTTTAAAATGAAATTTTCTTTTGTTTCAGGAGGTGGACTTAGTAACGGCATCATCCTTCAACGATTCCCTGAGGTGAACTGGGACGACACACCGTTCCACGACGGTATAGAATGGGTAAGTGATGGGTAATGAATGGAAAGCAATACACATATAAAACAATACATGCCCGAAACTTACTTAAATCAAAATTTGTGAAAAGTTACCATAAACTTTTAGAATTAAGTCAATTTTAATTTGCAATTAAATTTATTATAATTTGTAAGTAAATTTATTAAAATTAAGAATTAATTAATACTGTTACGCAGCTAAATTAATACTGTTTCTATTCTCAGTTCTGCCAACCGCAAGGATGGGCGCTCTCGACAGAGAGATCAGAGCCCCGTTTCTACGTGTCGGTCCTGACGGACGTGGACGCGAACAGGCACTACTGCGCCTGCCTCTGCTTCAACGAGACCGTTGCAATCACACCTACGAAGCCAGCGGACGAGGTTAGCATTGCACTACTATTAATAGTGAATCTACTGTATTACAGTCATACTGAGAGATTACAGCAAGATTAATGAGTCGTGGTCGCGTGAAGATTTGTTTTTAAGAGTTTTTTACTTTTGACTATTTCTTTCTCGAGTGCACAAAGTTCAGAGTACCTAACTTCAAGGCGACCACGACACAACCTTGACTGTACCTACCGACATGTTAATAATATGCTTTTGTAGCGGTGTTCGTCGTGTTAATTTTTTTTAAATTAATAATTATCATAAAAGTTATATTGTTTAAAATATTATCTTAACATATTTGTTATATTGTTTACCATTGATTGTTTTGAAAATTTTAGTTCTAAAGAAAAAAGTATTGAGAATTAAATAAAAAAAATATGGGTGATGGGTGTGTGGGTTGCCACTCGTGGGAAAGAAATTATTTTCTTTTCTTCGCTCTGAAAACATGACAAAGTACGGCTTTGAATTTCATCACTCAATACGCAGTTTCGAAAATTAGACTGAAAGTGGGGAGCTGAGTGTCTTGACACAAGGTTCCCTCTGTGTATACCGCTGATCGCGAGATGCTAAAATAAATAAAATGATGTCACAAACACGAATACCATACAAGACGGTATTGCAATTACATAACGTATCCGGATACGGCTCGCCGCTGTGCGGATCGACCTTTAATATAAACGTTCCACTCTAATAGTTTGACTGCTTCACGGTGGTTATTCTATATCTTAAGGTCGTTCAATGATTCTAAACAGAAGCTAGGAAGTTGATTTTTTATCGTTTCGTTTTGTATCGACACGTAGTTTATTTGGCTGTTGATTCTAAATTTGGTATGAAAACAATTGCGTTGTGTTTTTCACGTTTCTAATATATAATGTATTATATTTTTTGTTTAAATAAGCTTTAAGTACTTAAGTGTATTATTTCTTATGATTTTGACTTCTTCTTATGATTTAGTGAAACAATATAGGGTGTTAATCTAGAGAAACTGTATTTTTGGCGATGGATTATAACACTATAATTATAGTATAAAATATTAAATACATAAATGTATAAAACGATAAATTTTAGTTGTTGTTATTTTTAGTTTACTTTCTAGTCCCTTTTCGGCGACATTTTTGAAAATATTGAATTTCTTGTTATATTTTTTTGAAATCGAATGCTTGCATAATACAGGCTCCAGCTACGGAGCTTAGATGAAATTTTTTAATAGATATTTTAAGGATTTTGTTTCTGCTTAGTATATTTAAAGTTATAAAATAATTATTTCATTTTAACAGATATTTCCCACTAGTTCCTTTTCCAGTCCCGCGGGATCTATGGTAAGAGGCAGTTCAATTTTATGTATAAATTGTGCCCATAAAAGTGAAATAAAACTAACTGACAGACAGACCTTTCATTATTATTATATAATTAACGATGTATGAATTTTGTTAAAATATAGCTGCTATTTGTAGTATTTTGTGTAATTAGAATAAATATCTTGTCTCGTTATCATACTGTACGTAATCCCAGCTAATTATTACTATAAACATTATGCTATACGTTTCCATCATTTCATTTTAGTTTAGGCTTGGTAGCTCGGTA
Organism: Heliconius hermathena; assembly: GCA_013403705.1. Lineage (NCBI taxonomy): Eukaryota > Metazoa > Arthropoda > Insecta > Lepidoptera > Nymphalidae > Heliconius > Heliconius hermathena. The sequence continues at coordinate 178,992 of JAAIXJ010000022.1, read as the reverse complement.
ATTACTTCGTTAATTTATGTTAAAAATACTTATTTTAAATGTATTCATAATAGGTTACATATAACTGTATACATTTGAAACAAAATAATATTTTTTTTGTGAATAGAAATGATAATATGAGCTTTTTATAACTCTACATCAAGTTAAAAATATTTTTTGTCATTTTATTTTAACTAAGAATGTTACGAAACGTAACGTGTTTTCTGTATATTGGGTTATTTATTAGTGGTTTCTAAATTCACATAAATACCAGTAGGTAAAACACATTTCATTTACAGTTCTGTGGTTATCCTTGAACCATCATATACCATATATTATATATATGAATACGTTGTAGTATAAATAATTTTAACATTACCCAGAACAATCTGACTCCATATTGACTGACTCTAGATTGAATCTGACTCGACATTGACGAGTTTCCGTTTCAAGATAACAAGTAACAACAATTGTATCGAATGTACTGTACTGTACGAACGGTTAGCCCTTTGATAAGTATTTCACTGCCATTACTGTTCTCTATGCAAATTGCTTATATTAAAAGATTACATTCCAAAAATCTGTTGTTATGTAAATTGTGTTATTTTAGTAATTTCCATATAGGATACTTTTTTGGGAAGCAGTTAAGCTGACAAGGTCTTTTTGATTTATATTTTTAAGAAGTATAAATTTCGTTTCGTAGTTTGTTTCCAGAAACTTAACTTTAAAATACATCGAGAGTAAATGTGAAAATAATAAGATATAAGATTTTTATGCACATTCTTTGATCTGGACTCAAATAAATGTCTTTTTCTTTTTAAACAAATATATATTTTAACATAATAAGCCTATTCATCGTCTTCTGTTTATACAATTAACATAGACAAATACGATAATTTCATACAAAACCCAAATATGATTCATATTTACCTACTTAAATATAATATATAAATGTTTTTAACAAACTATAATTTCGTACTTTGACATTAAAATGATTCAATCAGACCAATGTTAGATAGTCTCAATGTTAGTAACAAAATGACACCACAGCAAGTGTCGGCCACTTCCGGCCGCCACGCGCTATCTCTGTCAAGGGCAAAAAGCTGGGACATTTAGGTATCAGTGCTTCAACTTATATATATGTAGGTTTGCTCCAGTCTCTTGAAATATCTAGATCAGTGATTCTCAACCTTTTTTTGTTGCGGCACATATTTAACGATTTCAAAATTTGGCAGCACACAAAGAGAAATTATTTACTACAACACACTGCATAAATAGTTTATGACAAAAATTTTAAATATACGAATTTATTTTTTTGTGGATTTAAATATATATTTATGTTAAAAATATTTTTCTTTTTAAATGATATAATTTAATAAAATTAACATTATTATATATTTGCAAAATTTGGCGGCACACTTTTGAAATTTGGCGGCGCACAAAAGTGCCGCGGCACAGTGGTTGAGAATCACTGATCTAGATTGTAGTACTTTCTAGATATTTTTTTTATGATAAGTATTATCTGCTGAAATATATCCGCTCTGGTAACAAGGTAAACCGTGGCGTGGAGTTCTGCCACTCAGCACGCAATGCCTGGAAAGTTGGGAACGTAAGTGTCTTTCTATGGGGACAGAGTGTCTTAACACTAGGTTCTCAGTTTCCTACCGCCTGCCCTGTCATGCGCGGGATACAACGTGAAACTAGAAAAAAATATGTATTTTATTTGTTACATTTAGACATAAAATATTCTTTGAGGAAAATCGACAAAATCTTACACATTTACTATTTAAATGATTTCTTTAAATGTGACTGAAATATGAAAATGTATCTTACATATATTATAATTTATATTAAGGACATCAAGAAGTGAGGAACGGAGCGTCGGGACACTATGTTCTTTCTGCTTACTTAACACCGCGCGTTGTTTCGTATGAAATGAAAATAATTCACCCACACGAATGGGAATCGAACCCACAACCTTTGCCTTTCCAGTCACACAACAGTAACAATGCTTATTTTATAATAGCAAAATGTGAAACAATAGCGAGTATTCCCTCGTAATGGCGTATCGACACTATTGAACTAGAATCGAGTGCAAGAACCCCGTGCGCGCTGCGGCTGAGGCTATGTTTATTTTTATGGTGCTCTTCCGGCGTCTGTTTATGTGTGCGCTATCTGGTGTTATATGTTAATTTAATTAATTCCTGCCTTAGTTTTTTGGTTGTAAATAGTTCGTATAGTATTATAGCTATTTAATATATTAGTTTGTTTAGCTTCAGGGTAAAGAGAGGGGACCTGGTGTGTAGGCACTCCTTTCTCCACATTCCGTCTAGTTTTCGGGGCATTGTGTGTTGAGTGGCGGAACTCAACGCTGCGCTCTGCCTTGTTACAAGATGGAGGAAATGAACATTTTAAATAATAGATTCTATTGAGTACGAATCGAAAATCGTCGCGATTACAGACACACACTTGTGCCACTGCGCCTCTTCAATCAATATCGGAAGTACTCGTATAATCTCTTATTTTTTTGTAATTTAAATTCAAAATAATTTGCATGAAAAGTATTTTATTTTAAGTTTATACTAACATCCGTATCGTATGCAAATTCCCATTTAATCTACATCGAGGGTAGATGCACTTAATGGGTCCCGTTTCCTATTCATGAGTCAGAGTCACGGCACGTTTATCGTCCGGCTCCCCATCTCGGCTGCACGAAATGGTAAACAATGCAAATAATTTAATTGGATTTATTATACAATTTACCAAGATACTATTCCTGCTTGAGGTAATTTTATTGTCTAAACGATTGGGCTTAATAGAATCTGAACTTTAGTAGGTTTGGTATTGTTTTGTTGTTTTGAATTGATAATGGAAATTGCCATTATATTCCACTTTTTTACCTTGTCGTTTCTTTTGTGTAGAGACAAGAATTTAATGCTGTTATTTGCTAACAATTAAGTTTATATCTTCCATATCGTTGTCTCAAGTTATTCTGTTTTTATAATTTGACGCAGAGAGCAGGGTGAGCAGAGAGAACAGCGTGTGAACGTGAACATTTATTTCTCCACTTTTTGCCTAATTTTCGAAATATTGCGTTGAATATCGGATCACACTTTGTCTTCCTACCAGAGTGAGGAAACAAAAATAAATTTCCCAGAGTGGCAATCGAACCCACACCCGTCGCCTTTAGCGATGCTATAGTTATATTTTTAATTATACGTGTATGGTAATTATTTATTTTAGCTGTTTGTGTTAAATTTTGTTGAGTGAAACACTATACTGTAAAGAAACTGAAAATTTCCGGCACCACAAATTGAATGTTATTTCAATTCGAAATAAATATGACACCATTTAGGAGCAGTGGAACAGCATATAATTTTTAAAATAAAGGTTAGTTCGGGTTAGGGTTCTATTACCACTCGCGGAAATGGTTATATTTAAATTACCTAGTTTCATTTTACTGCTTTGGTAGAGCACGCGGCCTTGAGTTTCGCCATTTAATTAGTCGGAAAGTGGGAAACGGGGTGTCTCAACATTTGCTCACCACTGCTTGCTGATTATTTAAAAACATTCAATATAAATAGTTATATTTTGTTTATATGTAAGAAATATTACTTAAATGATAGGTTGCTTTAACAAAAAAAAAATCAAGCAGATGTTAAATATGTTTTAAAATGGTAGGAAAAACTCGTGTGCCCCTCAGTTGAGGCCTCAAGTCATACACCTGTTGATTTGAGTGGTCCCTTCCGTTCTGATCTATCTCAAGCGTAAATAATTGAGTAACGAAGAACTCTGACATCTGTGACTCATGGTTAGGCTCGGCTAATATTTTATTCAGTAAATTTATGTTATTTATGTTAAATTTGACCCTTTCCTAGTGTGGCACAATAAAAACGCAACATTTTTTTGAGTGTTTCAGTAGTCTTAGGTTTAAATCGTCGTCTGCGAAATTATTTTTAACATTTATGTATAATATATAAAAATTAGCTCATTTTTAGGCCCGCTTAGATAAAACGCAGACTGAATTTACGCTACTCGGTAATGTCTAAACTACTCAATATATTTTGAATTTTTTTATTGCATATTCGTCATGTCACTAGGCCTCACATGTCGTCATTGCAAATTATTATATTTAGAGGCCCAACTTTTAATACAATATATATTACTTTTTTACTTTCTCCTTTCTCGCGGTCATTCTAACACACTACTAATAGGATCGCTATGACATCACACCGCTATCCGACACCGGTGAAGTTGTACGATGATATTTTATCAAATTTAATTATATTACATGCTCACAGCGTTCAGTTCCGCCATTTGACTCGCAATGTCTCTATTTGTCGTTGGATTTCGCTTCTTGATATTAGGTTCTCTCTTAAAGATTAGATAATGTTAATAAATTTACCTAACCTTAAAATCTTTTTATCTGTTTAGTAAAGTGCTAAATTATCACTTATCGAGATACAAACAAGCCGCCCAGATCAATTTATATCAAAAAATAGATTAAGATTGCGCAAATATTATAGAGCTATACACAAAAGAATCGAATTGGATACCTTTTTGTAGTTTTCAACAAACAAAAATGCTCAGAGAACTTCGATAAGAGAATGGCATTTTTCATTTCCATTATAAAAAGGCTCCTCTGCCATCGGCGTACCGTGGCTCGTACCTACTGCCATGATGAATTAGTATGCGCTAGACAGCCACTTTTCCGGTGTCTATTGTACTATATAAAATTCTTCTGCAGGTACTACATAATACGTACTGTTATTTCGCTTATTGTTATTTATTTTATAGTAAAATTATTTTTTGTGAATGTATGTATGGGTCTTTATGTAGATTACGTATTTACTATTGATTGTGTTAAATCAGTAAAAAATATTTGATTATTTTAAATGTAAACATATACCCTGGTAAGATAAAGAGCGACGTTTATTTCCGCCACCTCGTCACGCCAATGTCTCGAATTTGGGCGGACAGCGGACTGTCTTAACATAAGATTATCTTAGGGCGGAAAAATGTGTTAAGTTAAAAAAGAATTCAGTTATTCTAGATTGAATTTGTTTGATATTTTTCCGATTTTATTTATTCAATTAATGTTACTTGCTTGGATGCTCTGGTAACTTATTAGCAAGAGTAGCGAGTACTAGATAAACTTATGTGATCTGTAAGTCACGGTCCACTATATACGAGTTTGTTTTCAGTCTAATAACTTATTGTTATAAATAAAAAAAATATATATAACGATGTGGATACATAATGTGTGTGGGTACATAATGTGTACCTATATTTAATTAGATAATCTCAGTGATTTTTTTTATTTTAAAAGATATGTTAGTCAGATATTTGTCTTTTGTTCTTGTTGTTGTTGTTGTCTAAGAGTCTTTTCAAAAGTTGTTTTTGAGCGTTCAATAAAAAGTTAAATCAAATGAAAATTCTTCGTAAGAAAGTATTATATTAAAAATACTGAACAACGTGATAGAGGCTTAAATAGAAATGTAAACTCAGTAACACTTGAATTCTTATATAGCACAGCATCGTACACAGCACTGTAAACGCGACAGGTTGTAAATTTGATTTCCACTCAAGAAAATTAAATATTTAATCATTTCATTTCCTCCACTGTGGTGGCCTCCAGAATTCGGCGGTAAGTGGGCAATGTGTCTTAAAAGGAACATAATGTCTTAACAATATGTTTATATGTTTCATCTGCCTACCCTAACGGTATTTACCATTTTATGTTTTAAAGTCCACGCAATCAACGTGTCAACTATTTTCGTTCTTTTATAAATTGTAAAAAAAAAATTATGAATTATCCATCTATAGATAGCAATTGAACGAGATCACGCAATATAAAATGTGAATAATAAAATTTATGCCCCAATCTGATTTATCGAACGGATACTCATAGCTTTAACGTTTCTTTTATGCCAGTTCTATATATGGCCGAATGGGGGCATAAAACACTGAGCGGTTTCGTTTCTTTACCAAGGATTAAATGGACGTCGTTCCGTAAGAAATGTGTGCCATTACTTGGCGGTGTATTCTTTTTGTATCGCATTAACAAGAGGGAAAATCTCTTTTGTTGCTTTATTTTTATGTTCATATGTTTACTTGAATATGTATGTTTAATTATTTTTATATTTACGGGTTACGTTAATTTAGGCAGAATTTGTTATAATCTGTCAAAATGTTGCGGGCTGTTATTATTTACAACAAAAACGTTTTTAGAAATAGTTGGTTTCCTAATTATTTCATGAATGGTAATGTTGTATTTTCATAATTTTTCTGAAGATATTAAATCTTATTATATCTAGATTGGATTTCAGCCCCTTTCATTTTTATACAATATAGGTAAAATATAAACCTAATAGTAGGTAACTTGCTCGTATGGCTTATACAATTTTGTGAAACTTGAGAAATCATATACAATTAAATATTCATATTTTTTTATTTTAACATTACTAGTAATGACGAATCAGTGTATCATATCGTCTATAATTTGGAGGCCAGTAGTTCTGCAAAGGTAAAAACATTTTTACCATTGCAGCTTCCGCTATCAGGGATATCACCCGCACCATCTGGATACATTATTTGCGTTTACGAACTGGCACCGAGATTATTTTTTCTATGTACGGATTAATTTTGTAATGATCTTTCTCCTAAGGTATTCCCTTCCTACAAATTGAGAGCATTTAAGCGTCGTGTGTATCTTCACCCTAAAGGCCGATATCATATTGTTATCTTTTCTATAGTTTTAGATGTTCATCGGTAATGGTAATTAACTACTTACAATCAAGTGGTTCTTCCCGCTCATTTGCTCCTTTTTGTCTTAAAAAAAAAGAACTGTAGAGAGTTTTTACTTGGACTAAACCAAAAAGATGAGATTTTTGTGTTACTTCTTTTTTATAAATGTGCGATATGTGCTAACGTCGACGTCAAGTAATTTAATAATAGTTATTACATTATATACATATAGTGTACAGTACGGTCGACGGGTCGTGGCCATCCTGAATTAGACTTTTATAACTTTAGCACATTGTTCACTCGGGAAGTAAATAAAGAAATGTAAGAAAAAAAATCTAAAATCAAATCTACACGGCCAACTACATCTTACTTCAGGGCAGCCACTACTCGTCGGCCGTACTATACGAGTACATAAAGCGTAGCGTGCTATCAACAAAAAGGATTTATATGTGTTTAGTAATTTGATCCCTCGAGGCTTAACCGCAATGTTGAATGTAATTTGAGACTTATATGTTATAGGTATTTGTTTATTTTATTCAATGTTTTTATACAAATAGGTTAATTTAATGTATTTATTGAAAATTATACTTTTGTCAGTTCCAATATTAATTTAGTAAATAGCCTTATTATAGTTGGAATCTGTCGCAGTGCGATAGATTAAGACCGTAAACCCTATGGTTGTGGATTCGAATCCCACTTGGGCATTGATTGTATTTATATTATATATCTTTCTCCGTGTTGAGAAAACATAGCGTTGACTTCTGCCACTCAACTTAAAAAAACTCAAAAAAAAATGTCTCGAAAATTACAAGAAAGCAGGAAGCGGAGTGTCTTAACACTGGGTTCCCTTTGCCCTGCTATAGACGAGATAGGATGTGACGTTAAAAAAAGGTTTAGTATGATATAAATACAACATATATAAAGCTATATGTAACATGATTTAGTTGGCGACTCACATCCACTGACGCATTATATCGGTCCCTCGAGGCGTTAAGGAGACATTAGGAACCTAGCGCACTTTTATTTTTTAGTAACGAGATGAGCCAGACCGAACGTCCCCTTTGAGAGAACACGTCATTGTGGCAAATTGAGGGTGACTACAGCGGAAAAAATACTTTATAATTTCATTTTCCAGGAACATAATATGTTATTTAGCTTCACGCTGTATCCCGCACGTAGCATAGTAGACAGAGGGCTGCCTGCCTGCATTAAGATACTACTGTTCCTCATGTATCGCAGAATTCTAGAAGCATTGGGAGGTGCAACTCTACGCCCTCGACGCGTTTTACCTCGTTACCGCCAGCGAGGAAATGAAAGTATTAGAAAATCATTTCTTCAAGTGGGAATTGAACCCACAACCTGTAGCGATTACAGTCTTACGCTTGTGCAACTGTCCTCAATATTTACTACGACGTCTACGACTGGCCTCAATATTTCTGCTATAACATTTATAGTGACTGGTTATTTGTTCGATATATATAAAAGGAATTTGAAGTTGTAAGCGTTTATTGGAATTTCGTAAGACATACTTTTAATTTAATTACTAAAACATTAATTTTATTTATTACTTAACAAAATTGTAATTACATACTTGACTTGATTCTATATTGGTGTTAATTACGTAATTAAATTGTAAATCTAGAAACTAACAATATAACTAAATTTTCAGAAATAGACTTAGAACAGCGTTAGGTTCCGCTACCTAGCTTTTAATATCTTTAAAGAAATATAGAGTCGAAAACATTTTGACCATTGTGATCGTCATCACTATTTCTATATGATAAAATTTCAATTAAATATATTGATATGTTTATAGAACCAACCATTATATTATCGTTGAAACTATCAAGTTTGAGTCTACTAATGGATTTCTGCGTACTCCCCCATTACATCAATGTATGGCATTGTCATAGATTTTGATTATAAATTTCTATCAAGATAATATGGTGGCGGTAGACTTGTGTGTTGTGTTTATTCTAGCACTCTGCTGGATTGTTTTGTTCAAATGTCTTTTTATAATTAAAAGTTCTTTTTCTATGAAAAGAACCGTCTGTTCGAAAATTTTCAAGAAACTTTCTGGTTCTGTGGTTTTAAAATATTTCCATATGCAACTTTATCCTCTTCGTCTTTAAGTTGTATAGTAAAATATCTAGTACACCATATATTATACTAGTATATTTGTGTTTATTTTACATGTAGGTAAATAGCGGAAGACCTATAGTAGGAACTATCGGTCTTCGTACGTATGTTATTAGTATTTTAATAATTTGTTAGGTATCTCTTCATCATTATCATTATAAAGAGAAGAACGAAAGCGAACGTGTTTTTTAGTATGCAGAATAAAGGTTTCGTTTCATATAAAATGAAAGAAAGACTAATACTCGCATACAATAGTATTAGTAAGTGTTGCCAGTGCCAATCAGATAAACCTAAGCGTATCGTGATATTTTGTATCATTTAAGATGCTATGTTGATAGTTCTCTGACGCACAGTGGCTGATGATCGATGGTTCCTTAACTACACTGAATTGATCTTATACGAGTCGTACCCGTTCGTAATATCAAATTTATTATTGCTAATATGAAATTATGAATTTATATTAAGAATATTTTAAATGTGGTATTACGAAGATCATCTTAAATTAAGTTAGGTAGAGACAGGAGCTCGGGCAGTGGGCGCCAGGCAGGTGGGGTCAGGCACTGTTATGAGCTCCTAGCGTTAAGATACTCCGTTCTCATTAAAACAACTTCCATTCGCCACTTTTCGTGGAATTCAGGTGGTATAGAGTGTCGAGTAACAGAACTCAACGCCGCGCTTTGCCTTGAAACAATATTAAACGAAAAAAAAATCTTTAGAGATCTGACCAGGTACTCTACGTTAGTTCTTAAATTACAATGTATGTAAATGTACCTGTAGCGCTTTCACGTCGTAATGTCGATAGAATTTGTTGTAAGGTATGACTTATGGAGTATTAATACGTCGAAGATTTATTTCTTATATCTCGGCCCTCCCATTATCTATTACGGGTCATTGACTTAGTGGTTAATACATACTTGTTTGTAGGTATATTATAGTATAAAGATGTAGGCTTGGTTGGATGCGGCATAATAGTTCATTACATGCTAACAGTTAATTTGATTTTCTTCAATTTTAATATTTATTCTTATTATTGAGCTTTTTATAACTTCGCGCTGTGTCACTCACATAGCAGGGTAGGCAGGCAGTTGAAGTGAAGAAGTTAAAATATTAAATATTTCATTTCTCCCAGTGGGAATTGAACTTAGAACCTATCGCGTATACAGTCGCACGCTTGTGCCCCTGCGCAATGGTGGCCTTCAAAGAATTATTTATTTGCATTATTTTCTATTATAATATTTAGAATGTGCCAAATTAAGATATTTTACCGACAGTTTTATATATTTTTAACATTTTTAAAGTGTTATTCCACACATAAAAAAGAAAAATACTTATTTAACTTAAATTTAATTTTAAAAATTTGAACGTAGCGGGACTGGAACCCGCGCCTCTTGGAAGCCGACCAGGTGCTCTGACCACTAAGCCATACGTTCTCATCAAGCTACGTGGAAATTTTTATACGCTTGTCTTAACTTATTTATGTTGTTTATATTATATATTCCAATGAAAACTCATCTATTCGATATAATAAATGAATTGCGATAAGTTCCACGCACAAACAATATTTTAAACACCACAAACAAAAAAATCGTTTTTACAACGGCGTTGTTCTTTCTTGCCACATTCATTTACTCGTATTGTCTATGTTCAACTACAAATGATTTAATTGAAACGATCCCAGTGAGGCCGTCTCTATGGGGTACACTAATGATAAGGTGAGATCATGTTGAACTTGTATTTTACATTTGTAGAAGATGCCTGCGTATGAAAAAAAAGAATGTTGTAAAGAAGTCGCTTTTCCTTTATAGCTCCTCTAGACTTTTCAAGACTTTTGTAAAAAAAAACACCAGTTTTTAATTATAGTCTTTGTAAATTTATATTGAAGTGTGGTTGTGGGTTCAATTCTCACTTGAGTCATAAATATTTTTTGTTTTTCTGCTCTTACGCACAAAATTCACTTAACACAGATGGTAAGGAACAAAGTGTCTTGTCACTAGCTAGACTCTCACTGCTTTCACTGTTACATGCGGCATACATAAAAAAATGAATATTTGCTAGTTATGAATGAATTATTTTACCTATTTTACCTTATGTAAATATGTATTATCTGTTGTGTAAACCTACCTTAACGCAACCTGGTTGCAAATTTGTCATAGTCCCCTGTCCCAGAACAATAGAGTGTGACGGCTCTGACATCTCGGCCTCGTTCTCTATTGTCTGAATATATGTAGTCGCTTTTAAATGACGGTGGCGGCGTCGCGTATATGTTTAGAGTAGACATGCTGTTTAGGCATTCTTAATAATTGTGCTTTCAATTACTTTGACTTCTGTTCAAGAGTAAATGTTGGAATTGTCTAGACTTTAGAGCCTTTTGTGTTCACGCTGTATAAAGCACAAAGAATTTCCGACAGATATTTAGTTCACGTTAAGACACTTCTATTCTCCACTTCACGCAGAAATCTGGAGACTTTGCGTGTTGAGGGTCACGGATCTCTACGCCACGCTTTGCCTCGTGATCAGAGTCAGGAATCTTTCCTACCTTCCTTCCTTCCTCCTTCAATGAAAATATTAAAGGAATCAAACTCACAATCTGGCGTATTTACAGTTGCTGGTTGCCCCGCGCCACGACTGGCCTTCTTTTGTCGTTAAAAGAAAAAAATAATTAAAAGTAAACTAAAGTAAATAATATCGTTAATAAATGAATGTTCACCTACATCTTTTTTCCTGATCATTGAAAGACAGTAAAAGAAGTGTTTGGTCACCTTTCAATTCAGCCATAAATGATTAACATCATGACAAACACGTTGTAAAGTGAAAAATTATCGGTTCTAATAAGAAAATTACTTAGTAATTATATGTGTTTATTAGCTACTAACGAGTCCCTGTCTCGACTCTAATGTAAAATTGTATCTTTTATATGTATAAACTTAATCTTATATATGTATAAATTTTCTTTTTTTATTTTCAAAAGTAGAAATTAATGTACTTATATTTGATTATATACATATATAAGTGATCAAAAACAAAAAGAAATTGAAAGCAGAAATAGCAACTCTTGGAAAAGATATTGGGCACTAAAAGTAGTCATAAAAAATCACTACATACCATTAATGGCTACAAAAAAGGCTTTGACACTTGTGTTATGCGTGACCTATGGCTGTCAAACATGGGCAACCTAACTGAAATACGCAAAGAAGCATTGAAAATTTGCCAGAATAGCATGTTCAACTATTATGTTGAATATTAAATTAAGAGATAGAGTAAAGTTAAAGGATATCAGACGTCGAACAAAAGTTACTGATGTTACCTACACAATACGAAAAGAAAATGGACTGAACGCGTCATTAGAAACAATTAAGAGAAATGGGGGGAAAAAGTAATTGTTTCGTATCCTCTGGATGGGGTAAAAAGGAGGGGTATATACTGATTTGCCATCAGAAGCTAGGAAGATGAAATCAGAAATCAAGCAGGAGTTACCTGGAGGTGTTCTGTATTAAATAGGACTAGATGGAAGGAGTTGGGGGAGGCCTGTGCCCCAAAACAATGTGACAGTGATGAAAAATTATGAAAAAATGTTAGATTATCAGAAATAAAGACTATAATTATTATTATATGTATAAAATATATTTTTCAGCTTCACGCTGTATCCCACATATAGGGTAGGCAGGGGAAACCTAGTGATAAGATAATCCGTTCCCCACTTTCCGCAGAATTTGCGTGTTGAATGGCGGAACTGAACGCCTCTTTTGCCTTGGTAACGGAGCAAAGAAATAAAAAAATATCAATAAATAATAATTAATTCATTCAAGTGGGAATCGAACTCACAACTGCCGCGTTACAGTCACGCGCTTGTGCCCCTGCGCAACGAAAGCCTCATATAATTCATTAATTTCAAATTATTGTCTTAAATTTAAAATATTTTTGTATTAAAAAAATCCAAGCTTACCAGGTTTTACACGCATCGTTTGATACGCTATAAACTAAATGTTATTTCTTTAACGTTTAGTTAACTTGTTTAATATATCAACAGTTTAGACTGCTCTGTGGCACCAATCCTGTATATTTACTTTGCCATTCGACTAAATAAAAGCATCTAAAATTAAGTTTGGCCGCCCACAACGCTGGAACATAAGCTAAATTAAATGCTTCTTTTAAACTTACAAGAAAATACGTAATTTGCAATACAGGTAGTGCCTACTGCTGTAAAGACACACATTGCAGGGTAGGTACGGAACCTGGGAATGTAATGTTAAGTCACTTCGTGTTATAATTGAGTCTCTATATTGGCGTATTGGTGTAGCATTTTAAAAATGTGGCAACAGCAACAGATATCGCCTCACTGTTATCTCCAATGCGTGTTGGAAACTTTCTTTTTCCAATTTTAATATTTAATTTATTTTTCCTCCGTAGTATTTTATATAATATTTTTTCATATTATTACTCTATACTAGATCCTACATATATAACAATGACGGCGATAATGAAGCGTGTGATCTCTTTGAAAAGCTTTATAGTAGTACCGCTCTACATAAAGAGCTTTTGACTACTGAAGTGTAGTTGTAAACAGTGACGGGGACTGTGCGGGAATATTACAGTCGCGGTTAAATGGCGATAATGGTTCGCCACTTAAAACAATATAAATAATACTAGTCCTCGCTCGCAACTTTGTGTGGATTTTAATATGTAAACTGGAAATTTTTGTCTTTGTGTTTTGAAATTTCTAGTTATTACCTCTTAGTGCTTCTCTACTTCCTATGATCAGTATTCTGCTATCGGCAACGGAAAATCTAGTAGTAAAGTATCCAAAAATCGATGAATTTAATTGTTAACGTTAGGATTGTAGATTCTAACTCTTCTCTAGAAAATGTTTATACATTTTTATTAACAATATTTTCTTTGTAACAATCTAGTTAGACAAAATTGGCCTTATATTTCACTTCCTATATTCTTTCTTAAACCATTTAAAATGATGAGAATAGAGCCTTAAAACATCATTCTCTCTATTGCTTACTCAAATAGTAGGTATAAGAGCCGTTGCCTGCCTCTCCAGATCGATAAATTGATATTGGCCATGTAAATGTACGCGTCGTGCCACGGTGTTTTGTATCTCTATGAGCTTAATGAGACCTCTATGCGGGTGGGTCGGTGCCGGTGAGTGAGTGGGTTTAATTAAAAAAAAGGCTATGATTATACTTTACAATGTGGTTGTGCTGTACTTGTGTATAGTTGAAAATGCTTGCTTGTTTTTTTCTTCTTTTTCGCATAATAAAAATAATATTTAGCTTTAGAACTTTGATTAAATTGATATTTTTTTACAATTTCATATTTAACGCTCATTTAGTGCAACAATGACGTATTTACATTTTTTAAAATATACTTGCGATAAATATTTTAAAAAGCACACAATATGTTTAACTTTCTTAAAAAAAATCGATTGCGTGGAAAATTTGTATTTTTTATTATATTTAATAAGTAACTATAGGATATATTTAAACGTAAATATATACTCCTATATAGTTTATGATATCGTTTCGTTTTAGCTGTCTTCAATTTCCAGAAAGCTCGTAAAACAAGAACGACTTTCAAGTACCGTCGTAAAGAAAAGCGGAAGGACGGTAACTCGATAAACTTGTTTAGGCACCAGTGTAATGTATAGCGATTTTAGTTACATTAAAACACACATTATTTTTTGCTTCACTCTGTATCAGCCTGTTTATAGCAGAGTAGTTAGAGGGAAACTACATAGTGTTTCGACACTCCCTAATCCACTTGTTGCCAAATTTTCGAGATATTGCGTGTTGGGTTGGCGGAACTCAATAGCGTGCTTTATCTTGTTACCAAAGCAAGCAATAAAAATAATTCATTGTCCCGAGTGAGAATCGAACCTACAACCGTTGCGCTTATAGTAAGACACTGTGCTACTACGCCGCGACATCCTCTTACTTTAATGAACACTTAAAATGCTAATTATCGGTATTGCATCTTTTACACTTCTTAATTATAGTTCTAAAGAGTAATTGATGTGCTATAGCGATGTATATCTTCATTTTATTTCGCCTCTAAAATTACTGTAGTATATTACTGTACCTGTTTTAATTAGGTTGAATCCGTTTTTCTTAATTTTATGTGAGTTGAAATGGTTTTGTGATACTTAAAGAATTATGTAGAGAAATTATATGACTAATTTTGGCCGAAGTTGTAGTCTTAAGTCTTCACCAATCAAGGAAACCATTTGTATTTTGAATGTTCAACGAAATTTAAGTAAAATTAATAAAGGGTATAAATGTAATATAAAGTATGTTGGCGATGGCTGTGAGTTCGATTACCACTCGGAAGAATGAGCTTTTCCATTTTCTCATTCTAGTAACAACACTCAAGGTCAATCAATTTAGGTCGACAATGGAGCACAGAGTGTCTTGACACTTGGCGGGCGTAGGGCTTCGGCGTACCCTAATAGCGTGACGCTAAAAAATATTTCAAGTATCTATTTGAAAATTCTTGTCTTCACGTTTTTGGTGGAGTACTCGAACAGGTTATGTAAAAAGAAATTATAAACGATACACACGCACGCAACCATCGAATGATAATCAGATTATACCTAAAAACTATTGCGCAAGTGCGGATGCGTGTTACATTTATAAGTGTCTATTGTGATAGAAATCATATGTATGGGATTGAATTTTTAGATTTGTGTTAAGAATTTTACTTTCGTTTCGTCTGTTGTTTACAAAAGACCTAAAAGGAGAGCTTTTATGCTTTAAGAAAAGTTCTTTATTTTGTTTTAGCTCTACGTTGAATCCCGCACATTCCACAGTAGGTAGAGGTAACATGGGAACCTAATGTTAAAACACGCCGTTCCCTGTTGATACACTTATAATTAAACACTTAAATATTAAATATTTCATTATCCTCGATCGAAAATATTAAGTAAATTCAAAACAAATATACATTCAACAATCCAGTTTCATAACGTCCGTCGGCATGCAACGTTTTTACTATGCTAATTTATTTTGCTCGGAAGTACCTACATGTGAAAAAATCCGTTTGAAAGTCCCTGGAAAATGTGATTTTCTTCAATTAAAGCTTAAAGCTTTTGGTTCCGTAATTAACATTTTGTTAACAATAGTTACTATTTTCATGTATTTGAATGTGAACTGAGTAATAATATGATTATTCTATTTTATTTTTTATTTGAAATGTTGTTTTAAATACAGGGGAAATAAGCCAATTTTAAACAGAAAAATTTTGTATGTAATGCCAAGATCCTACATGAAATCAGGTAGGCGTATGTACTCTTTTCTATTTTTTTTATTATCACAGATCCAAAAGCAATGAAGATCGGATAAACGCAGGGTGCAAGTAACATGAAACCTTGATAGCTGAAAGCATCCCGGTCCCTATACTTCCTGTATTTACATTGCCATGGGCTTATGTCCTCTAAAACAACCCAACAGAATCTAAACTAAAAGATTCGTGTTGGAATATTCGGCTCAAAATACTGCTACATATAAAGGCGGGGACCGGTGTGTGTCAGGAAATTCGATACGAAATGGCTTTCGAGATGAAATCACAACATTCAATTTACCTTTTATGGTGTGCAAGCGTTCACTTTGCTGTGTGGTTGTGAAATTTATCGAGATATATATTTTGATGTTGTTACTTACGGTGATTTTTTTCATTTATTTTTATTGTGAAAAGTCGTCGTGTGGCACAGCGTCTTTTTGTAAACGCGACGGTCGTGGTTTCGATTCTACTTAGTGGAAAGAATTATTTTCATTTCGCCTCGTTTTCATAATAACGCAAAAGGCTGCGTTGAGTTTCACCACTCATCAAGCAAAGACTCAAAACTAAATAAATTCAAAGAAAAGAGCGGAGTATCTTGACACTAGATTCTCTTTGTCTACCTTGTGTTATATACAGGAGACAGCGTGAGGCTATATTTTTTTTATTCTTGCATGTTACATACAGCTTACAAGAATATGTTGTAAGTAGAATACTTTACACTACTAATTAATTTCCAGTCATAAAATATTGAAAAAAAAAGAGGTTAATAACACAGGTTT
The DNA here is from genome assembly GCA_013403705.1 of Heliconius hermathena. Lineage (NCBI taxonomy): Eukaryota > Metazoa > Arthropoda > Insecta > Lepidoptera > Nymphalidae > Heliconius > Heliconius hermathena. Next base: position 162,067 of record JAAIXJ010000022.1, on the reverse strand, counting down.
ATGCTCAAAATCTTGTTTCGGCCCTAACGAAACCACGATCTCGAATTCTTTTTAACGAGTTTTTAAGCTGTCTACTTTATATTGTACTTGTTTGAAATACATTTCTACGCATCAACCAACTGGACCAACATTGATTGATGGTCTAATATATTTTTGTATGGATAGTCTGCAGGTGCACGCTCCATATACGGCCGCGCGTAATTGCCAATAACCGACGGAATGATTTTTTTTTCTAACTAATCTTAGATTATATCTAATCTAAGCAATAACAGATATTTAACGTAGCTACATCATAACTACCTTTTCAAATCAAATCAAATCAGCTTCACGCTGTATCCCGCACACAGCAGGGTAGACAGAGGGAACCTAGTGTTAAAACATTCCGTTCCCCACTTTCTGCCGAATTCTGGAGGCATTGCGTGTTCAGTGGCAGAACTCAACGACGCGCTTTGCCTCGACACCAGAGAGAAGAAGTGGAAGTGGAAATATAAATTTAAGCAAACATCTTCGAGTGCCATTCGAACACAATCGAATCCACAATCAGTCGATTTACAGTCACACTTTGTGCCCCTGCTCCACGACTGGCCTCATTATCCACTACCTTTTTATCTTACCAATATATAAGTTTTAAGTGAATATAGTTCATATGTTAGAAATCAAAGGTTCTGATTGTCTCTACACATTTTTATATTTAAACATACACAGCCAATCTCTGATATAAATACATTACCCTACTTAACATCGCGCAGTAGGATAAAAATAGTAAATTTGCACTGTTATTTTTACTTCTTTTGTGTTCCATGAGCTATAAAGTAGAGTTGATAAGTACCTAAACAATATAAATATTATAGATAGGTTCAAGAGGGGAAACTTTTATCCGAGAATTTATTGAGGCTGAACTTTTAGTTAATCCTTTGTGTTTCGAGAGGCGAATAGATCTTCTTTTGTATAAGTAGTTTTTTTACTATAAACTTTGTAATAAATGGTTATATATTGTGTTGATATGTATTATTCAATTGATAAGTAATTTCTTAGGATTTCGAAAGAGTATATAAAAATGTCGAACATGTAGTTAAATATAAAAATAAAAAAAATTAAAACATTATTACAAGATTCGACCTTTTCCTTGTTCAGCATCCAATTAGCTTTTATTGTAATCTTCGTTTATACGTTATTATTTTTAATTAAAATATTAATTGAATAAATTTAATTCTTTTTTAAAAACAAGCTCACAAAAGCTGACTATCTCTGTTTTGAGTGACTCATTTGGACTTTCAACTTGGTAGTGACTAAAAGTTTAACCTTATCATTATAAATTTATAAGTTAATATCATCAAGTATACATATTTTTTTATATTAAATTTTGCTTATAACTGATGAGTTTTTAATAAATTTTAAAAGTTAAGTTAAGTAGTTGAAACCAGTCGTGGCGCTGGGGCATAAGCGTGTGCATGTAAACGCGCGACTGGTTGTGAGTTTGATTCCCACTTTAAGAAATGTTTAATATTTTTTACATTTTTAAAATGTACATCCACACCTAGTAAAGAAAAATACTTTTTAATAAATATAAAAAAAATGTAGCAGGATTTGAACTCGCGCCTCTTGGAAACTGTTCAAAAGACGAGAGGTATATTTAATTATAAAATATATAATTTAATTTTTTCATATCCTCGCACTGGTGACGACGCAAAGGGCGACCTTGAGCTCCACCACTCAACACGCAATGCCTCCAGAATTCGGCTGAAAGCTGGTAACGAAATTGTCTTCATGGGAACGGAGTGTCTTAACGCTAGGTTCCCTCCAGATTCAATCTGCCTACCGTACTATGCAAATAAAGTAAATAAAGCTACTACAATTTACAACAAACTTATTATGTACATTTTTTTTAATATAAAGCAAATAAGTATTAAATTAGTATATACAATAGTGAACTTGAATTTCCGCTAACATTAGCGGATATGTCTTAGTGTTTGCGATACTGTATGTAATTACAAATAATTGCGAGTTAATGAATGCAGGCTCTACAGGATGTTTGTACGCAGTAGGTTAACGAACTAAAAAGAATTTATGATAACATTTTTGTTTAAATATGTAGAAATCGATCTCTTGGAAGGTGCATTTCCAACGTTACGTGTTTCTTCTTGATATATTCAACATATTTACAGGGAATCTAAATGTGGTTATATTTGAAGAATAAGAAAATATTAAGGGCTCTACACGAACACTATAAATGACTTTTTGATGATTATTATTTAAAAAACGAAATGTGTTCAAAATTATATAGGTAGTATTGCATTGTATTTCAAGCTATCAAGTATTTGATTAAACAATAGTAACAAAAATATCTGTCAAACCTGGGCAGATGCATTAAATATTACACTTATATAAAAAAATTAAATAAATCATCTTTTCGCTGTGTCCCGAATAAGGCAGGCAGAGGGATCCTAGTGTTAAGACACTCTGTTCCCCACTTTCCGCCGAATTTTTCGTGTGACATTGCGTGTTGAGTGACGGAACTCAATGCCGGACGTTTTGGTGCCATAGCGAAGAGATGAAAATAATAAAAAATAACAATTTATTCTCCCAAGTGGGGATCGAACCCACAACCGTCACGTCACAAACACACCCTTGTGGGGCACAACATGCCATATAACTTATACGCTTATATACTTGTAAAATAATTATGCTATTACATAAAATAGTCGCGTGCTCATGTTTTTTCTTTACACAAAATATTTAAAAATCCTCTCACTTCCGCCATATCTAAATTGCAAATGTAGCGAAACGCTGGTAATGTATAATATTTTGAAGTGCGGCTAAGTCGAGCGCCGGTTGGAGCGTACAATCGAAACGCAGACTTGCCGCTCGTATAAAAATTCAAATGGAAGGCTTATATTAAATTGACTAGACCCTGTCTGATTGAGTAAAGCCGTCTGTCTAGACTAGACGGATGGTCTGGCTCGAAATCTATTGGTATTTATTTACTATATAAATACGTATGTATAAAAATAACAATTCTAAAAATATTTTTAAATTGTTTTGCTAATAAGTTTTATAACAAGTAAATCTAAAACTTACTATTGAGTTATTCATTTTATTCTTATAGGAAGAAGGAGAAGTCTCTGTATTTTTTTCCTTAAACGTATTTCATTAAATATTATAACCAAAATATCTTAAGAATACTATTATAATATCACATGGTTTCGATAAGTAATTCATGTATAATATGTTTAATGAAGCTAAATGAGTGTTTTAAAATATCAAGCTTACAAGCTTATCGCACTTGTGACGTAACTGAGATATGTAACATAAGTAATGAGATACGTAAAGCGAAAAGTATGTACTTTTCGTTTTAAATATTTGTTCCATTTTGATTTGTGTTGCTATATAATAAAAATATCACAATTAATAGACATTATTGCGTCGTTTTTATATCTCGATAATAAACACGATGGTGTCGGGTTCAATTCTCTGTTGTTTTTTGTGCTTGTTTACATTTTCTACATTTTAGTTTTTCAAAAAGGTAAATGTTTGAGAATGTATCTGACATTATTTCACTGTGCCCATTAAAAACAAGTAATGATGTGTGTGAAGACAAAATAAAATAAAGACGTCATGATTCATAAAACTCGATAATTAAAACTGAGTATGTACCCCCATACAATATGAAATGCGGGCTTACCGCTTTATTAGGTCTTTACGTTGTCCTAAAGCCCAGTTTCCATGGCGACCGGAGCGGCCCCACTAAGGACTAAGCTGAACTCGCAAGAGTAAACTGCATGCTTGTATTTCCACCAATAAATAGTCTGGGGAAAGGACCGAGCGAACAGACAGCGAGTTGAATTCAACTCACTCACTTCTAGGGAGCGGAGAGAAGTAATTATAAAATACAAAACTCTATATGTGGAAACGTAAACGTATTTTATTTAAAAGGAGGATGGAGAAAATAGGATTTAGAAGGGTTCCCCTAAGTATTACTCGCTCATTTCTCTTTCGCGGTGGAACCGGGCTTAAATCCGAGTACTGTGGCTTAATCAAACTTAATTGCTTTTCCTGTGTACTCTTTGGTTAATAGGTATGTATGGAGATAAAAATGTCAACAGCACAGTTTTTAATTTAATGAAAATTAAAAACTGTGCTTTTTTTATTTTAAAATTCGTATATTTTTAGTAGGTAATTTTATTTAAACGATATAATGAGAGGTGTTGTTACTCTTCTTTTATAAAATGTTGTAGTTCCATACGCAAAATTAAAATAGTAGTTACTTTTTTTTCATCTTTACGGTGTACTTATTGCTTCCTAGTGAGGGTATGTAATAGTGGAGAGAACATAGTGTCAATACACTATGTTCCGATCTCCACTTTCAAATAGAGACACTACGTGTTGAGTGACAGGATTTAACGTTCTGTCTTGTTGTACCAGGATGGGGAAATGAAAGTATTTCTTTTTCTCAGGTAGTGATAGATTCCACAATCTCGTTTACAGCCAGACTGGCCGATCACTCACGGCATCTTATCAAGATGGTCTATGAATGAATTCAATTTCATATTTTTTTTACAAACTCCCAATATACTTATAATATATCAATCTAATAGTGTGGAAATTCCTATATAAATTATGATATTTTATAATTTTGATTCCATAAGCAATAACGTTATAAATGTAAAATTTGGAATAAGGGAGGAAACCGAAATTTTGTCACGTTCCGTGGTAAAAAAAATTAAGTACGTCATTTGTTTCCAAATATCTCACTAACAATATTTTGAAAAGGGCGATGGGAGCTAAGGGGGCTTTATGTCAACCACTCAACATGTCAGCGAAAAATTTTTGAATACTTCCAAATGGAATATAATAAAAAAAAATAACACAAAATAAATATGCTTTACAACAGATTTTTTGTAGATATATATTTTTTTTAAATACTCGTATTCGAGCTTTCAGCGTTTTTCCTTCGCAACTTTCGCGGCGCTTTACAAACGAGAGCTTTGTGAAGTCTCAAGGGATTGCTCTGTTTCACTTCCTGTTCGGTGGTGGGCAATTTGTAAAGTGTTTTGTCCTAAATGGGACGCCCAGCAATTCACTTTAGAGTCTAATTAATCCTGATGTTTGAAATCCTTTTTTTTGGGATTGTATCGCAATATCATTGTAAATAACTAATGTTTCTTATCTTTACATATAAGTATATAATGTATGGTAATATGCTTATTATAGTTATTATACATATTTTTTATATATAATTGACTTGTTTTATTCTCGCGACTACTCTCCTGTATATGGCTCTTACACCTTTATAGGTCTCTTTCACATAGTATATAATATACGTGCCTTATAAACTGTCATCATATCTTGAATTATTGAGTGTATTAGTGAAAATTGTGGATGTGTAATTCACTCCTTTTATATTAAAAGTTTTGCTCCCAATTCATGTTTTCCAAGTCTGATTATATATTTACAGTGTTAAGTTCCGCTACCTTCTCTACAATATTTATCGAAGCGGCGTTACTCTCTGCGCATGACAATGTAGACATTTATATAGTATATTCGTAGATATTCAGACGTTATTATGTGACTGAATCTCAGCGGATGCCTTTGAACTCGAACAATAGGTCTCAGTAGACGTATACGTAACAGTGCAATTTAGATCAATGCCGGTGCAAGCGCAGCGCAATCAAGCGTAAGGTTAGAGCTGATCTACACTCCAATATACCAACGTGAAAAAATGTTTTAGAATTTGGGGAAATCATTATTGGCGTATCTTTTGTAATTGTTTATTCTTTCTTACACTATAGACTTATCGTTCGTACCTTTTGTCAACATATACATTTCTATTCATTATTTTTATCTTTAGATATTATTTAGAACTAGACTTTCGTTATTATATACATACATTTCTTTATTTATACAATCTCTCCTTAAGAGAATCCAGTCATTAATTTCAGTTGCCTACTTAAGTATAACACTATAACCTAAAACATAAGTTTCTAAACAATAAATATTTTATACCTATAATATTCATATTAAAGCTAGTGAGACAACTGTTGCTCGAATCCTTCGTCAGGTAATGAATTATTTTTATTTTCTTGATCAAGAGCGACATAGCGAGGCGTTGAATTCCGCCAATCAACACACAATGTCTCGTTAATTGTAATGTGGAGAATGGAGTGGCTTTACTTTTCTCCTTCCCTCCCCTGCTACTTGTGGAGTGCAGTGTGAAGCTTAAAAGTATATTACAAAACAATTCCTTAAATTATCAAAATAGTTTAGTATAGTTTTTCAGTATAATTCTATCTTCGAAATATTTACTGTTCTTTTTAATGCTATGTTTATATTATATTATACTATATGTTAGATTTAAATCCGGTTATGATAATTAGAATAAAATGACAGTCCCGGTTTCACTTGGCAACTACGGATTCAGAGATTAGATTTAAAACCTCTTCCGTGCAATGTCCACTATAATACATGAGCATTTAGTATTTCATATTGTAACTGATTAGTATCCTAATACCGACCTACATACATTTATTTACTTATGAAAATATGTGGTGCATAAGTAAATATTCTTAGAAAAACATTTTATTTGTTGCGCTTGAGTGAAGTCCATATGCTTAACGTCGTTTTAAGTTGCATTTTAGTTTCATTTACCCTCGTGCACTTGAAGTGTTTGCTATACAGCCTAAGATCCCAGGGCCTAGAAATACTCCCTATAATAGGATTGGTGTGGGTCTTGATATATGTAAAATTGAGGCGTGCTAGTATAACGCAAATGCTGCTCCAATTTTAAACAACCTCTAGGACATCTGGCGGGAGTAAAGGCCCACATAAAGAGTCTGGCAATAATAAATATACATGTTTTACATTATTCTTAAAAACACGCTTCAATATGAGCGTTACTACTTTAACGTGGGTGAGCGTTTTGGCGTTACTTCTCAAAATTTCAGCTTTGTTAAAATGACGTACGTTTGGAAGCCTTGAGATCTCAGTCTAATAGATACTGTTATGTAGGCTAATTGTAGTGCAAACGGTAGTAGAATTATAAAAACAAAGCATTTGGAGTAATGTAAAAAAAATACTTTTTTTATTTATTTTATTTTGAAGTTTTGTACACTAAGAAAAAGAAGATGTTTAGAAACGTATAAAAAATTGACCGTAGCGGGATTTGAAACCGTCTCTCCGAAACCTTTCGAGCTCTCGTCGCCAACTAATTCATACGTTGTTCTTGTTTTTGAGATATGTCTAAATTCTTAAATGCTTGTTATAACTTTTTATTATCGAAACGCCGTAATCAAAGAACCATACCATATCAACTTTTTATTGTTAAATTTCTTATCACTATGTAGGGAAAAGTTTCAATTTTAGACGTTCCTAAGTAATATCACTTATTACTTAGGAACTTATAACGTAATAACTTACTTTAACAAAACTTCGAACTTAAAAGCAAGATCAATATTCCATACTCATAATGGACTGAACTGAATGTAGGTATGTGTGTATGTCGACGACATTATATATGAACCTCGTGAGATCCATTCAAACTGCGTACAAAGGCAGGAAATTGAGAGTCATCCCCCAAGAGACATTGCGGTTTTTTTTTCTATTTTTCATATTTAACTATACATGGCTTTTCTCTTACAATTTGAAATCTATATAATGCTCCTATATACCTGAAGCTTCTGACTCATGTTATATGTATACTCGTACCTTATATATCTGTTTTTATGTCTAATAATCAATCGCACTTACAATTATATTTATTGATTAGTACTAATTTAATTTTAATTCAAAGCTAAGTATATATCTAATTTTTTGTATATTAGGTTTTATGTTTCAAATATAAATATAACTATAGATGGCGGTAGGTTCTCGCTTTTATAAAATATAAAAAATACCTAAAAATTAGATGTGAATTTATTTAAGAATTGAATTTAACATAACCAATAACAACTTTTAGAACCCACAGCCCTCGCTTTAATAGAAAGAGGCTGTCCTACTGCGCCAAATCGGCTTTCTTGTATACAGAAAAAAAACGTAAGACTGCTTTATTAAACATGCATGCATAAAATATAAAAAGAGAAATCAATGTATAATAATGTATACTATTATGTATGCTTGAAATAAAAAACCGGATACCATTAATTTATGTTGATTATCTCACTATATTATAATGAATTTGTTTAGTAATATTTAATTAAAAAGAAATAATATAATGGAATTTAGCATTTTATCTATATGAACACATCTAGCGTCATCTTTTATTTAAGATATAATTTAAGAAAGAGAATTGACTTTTGTTTTGTAGCTCCATATTTAGTGGAGAAACGTCATCGTGCATATTTTTATATAATATAAACATTCATAGTAGTGAGAATTGAACTTAATACTACGATGCGGAGGTGGCACTTATTTTGTCATCCATTGAGTCATTTATATACATTTTCAATCTAATTAGAAAATTGCATACTTATAATAAAATATATGTGTAAAATATATGGTGTTTGAAAATAGAATCATCATTTAAAAAAATATTTAAAAAAAAACAAAACAAATCCCTGCATAAAACAAAAAAGAGGAAACAAACCTAAGGTGGCATAAGAATGTGACTGTAGACGCGAAGGTATAGCGTGGTCTGACTTCCGCTACTCAACACGCAATGAGCGAGAATTCGGCGGGAATTAAGGAACGGAAGTCTTTTATCACTAGGTTCCCATGTTCCCTCTGTCTACCCTACCCCGCTTTGTGCGGGATACAGCGTGAAGCTAAAAAAAGTAATTCATTAGATTCCTACAAAGCATCTCGATCGATGTTCAATAGTCGCATCCCGTTAGCAAATCACCATAAAAACAAAGAACGGTCGACCGCACGTGTGACGTCGTCGGCCGGTCGGTCCCACTTGATATGATGCAATTTGCATATGCCACTGGTGAATACGAGAGCAGATGTGTACCAGACCGTCGCGCGTCGTAGGGTACAGTGATGTTAGCTAATGTAACAGAATTACTTAAGTGTTATATTTGTTTTGCTGTCGTTCATTTAGTTCATTATTTGTTATCGGTATACTAATTCAGGAGCTACAGTGCCACAGACAGACACACAGATACTTCAAACTTATAACACCCCTTTTGCGTCAGTGGTAAAAATACGTCGCGCGTCGATTAATTCCACCATCCCATACGCAATTTGTTGATTTCGGGCGGAAAGCCGATGGTTGAGCGTCTTAGTAGATTCTCTCTTACTCTGCTATATGCGAGATAATTCGTACAAGTTTGATAATTAAAAGTTTGTCCTAAAGTAGAAGAAAACAAAATTTAAGTAATACGTATTTTTTATGTTGACGCATATATGTAAGTCTATTTTATAGGCGGGCCACGTAACGCCACAAGTAACGTGGGTACTTATATGTATGTACATACATACATACATATATGTATGGGTAGAACTAGTTATCGAATTCCAATATTCGCGTTACTAATATTCAATTGAAGGCAATTGCCGATATTGACGGGGGAAATATGCAATTTTGTAGAGTTTTGAAATTCATGCTACTTTTATATACGAGTATACATATGTAAAACCGTGAGGCTGGTGAATAAATAGAGTATTTAATAAATCATATTGTAGTAGATATTATGTCTAGTAATTTATAGATTAGAATTGAATACTTATATAATAAAAGTAAAATTCAGGCGTTTTCTAGTAGGTACTCTGTATGTAGGAAAGATGGACACCAGTATAATGAAATATCAATCGCTTCCATCTTTACTTCTTACGTATAGCAGAGTAGGCAGAGGGAACCTAACCCCCTGTCTAACACTGTTATGTGGAAAAAAGCCTCCTCTCTATTTATATATGAGAAAAAAATCGGCAATAATGCCTGTATGATGACTGACTCTATGACATCTATAAGTTTATGTGAGATTATTCTTGTTTTATCGGTTTGCCACGACGATGCGTAGCATTAGTTGGAAATAGGAATAAATTGGAAAATATCTTTGTCTCATATGTCTTGATGATACTTCAACGTATTTTTTTTCTTTTTTAAAGTATGTTGAATTCTAACAAGCGCAGTGTGGAATGTTCTCCAGTTAGTTGGTGACTTGGGACAGTGCTTGGGAAAGACAGACCGTTGGAGAGTTTAATACTACATTTTGCTTAACAAATGTGTATGTAAAAACCAGCGATGCTAATATATAAAATGTTTTTTTTCTAAAAATATCAAAAACCGCTTCACGGAATTTAGCAAGTGTTAAACAAAGTTTTATGGAATAATAAATATGCCTCGCGCGCGGTGTTTTGAAACTGAACACCGTTCCCTTGTTATTCAATGTGTAACGTTGTATATATGTACATGTTTGGTGTTCGAAAGTTTTAGTTTTATTCGTATAAAACTGCGTGGCTCTACATTTTTTATACACTTTTTTTTAACTTTTAATTTTCGTTTGATACTATTATTTTTAGCTTCATTCTGTATCTGTATAGCAGGGTACGTAGACGGAACTAAGTGTAATAGACTTATTGTATTTTTTTATTGCGTGGCGGAACTCAACGTCAGGTTTGGTCTTGTTACCAGAGTGACGGACTGAAAATAGTTCATTCCTCCGAGCGGGAATAGAACCCACAATCGTCGTGCTTACAGTTACTGTGCCGCTGCGTCACTACGGTGTTAATGATATAATATAGTCTAATTAATTGTTATTCTCCAACAACACAGTATATTTAGTTCTATATTTTGGTTTTATTATAACTAAATTGTATTTTTATGTATGTATTTTTCTTTCTTTATTACTTTGAATATTTCAATAGAAAGAAGTTAATGTACAATATTGAAATGTAGTTGATTTTTATATATATTTTTTAAGTTCATTCAAGTCTCAATATTACCTAACATCTATTATATATAACAAACTTTATATGACAAGTAAATCTAAGAATATGAAAGCTAAAAGTTAATATAAAACTTTTGTCATAAAGTACCGTCTGCTTCGACGTCTGGCGACCGCCGGCGAAATTGCATAACTTCCGCTGGCGTTCCGTAAGGAGTGCAATTATTTTGTCACTTTCCAAACCATTGGTTCCAACTTCTGAGGCCTCCATAACGTTCTCTTACTATTTCTCTGGGGAACTTATTTAATATAAACTAGCGACCCTAAAGCGGTTTCGCTTTCCCGCTCGCTTATTGTTATATTATAGCCAAATTGTACTAAATCCTCTTATAAATTTTAATATATGTGTTATTTTGGTGTTTCAGCTGTATTATTGTAAAGTTTTATCTAAATCCGTTTAGTAGGTTTTGCGGAACAAACATTCATCCTCCAAATTTTCATTTGTATAATATTAGTAGGATTTTTTTAACATTTTTTAAAATATTATTTCACACTTAAGAAAGAAAAATACTTATTAAGAAAACGTATAATTTTTTTTAAATGAGAACGTATGTCTTAGTTGGTCAGAGCGCTTGGACCATTTTAAAAGAGGCGCGGTTTCAAATCCCGCTTCGGTCTAAATCTTTTTATACGTTTTCTATAAGTATTTAGAAACTTTGAAACTTGTATATAAGTGCACATTGTTATATTGCATTTTTAATGTATACTAATATTATAAAGCTGAAAAAATTGGTTTATTAAATGTGCTAATTTCAAAACTACTGATTCGTATTGTTTTTGTGTCGTTTTGGATAGGCTATAAAGCTATATTGCAGCGTGTTTATCGAAACTCCCGAGTTCCTCGTGTACTCATGTGTCACACAAAATGTTGGCTGTTGTTGTTGTTGTGTCCATTTGATCATGTATGTCGTAGCCGTAATTAAAGATATTGAATCAAGTTTAGTAACATTTAACAAATTATCATCAAACAATATATACTTTTATTACATAAGAGATAAAAAATACATTTTTGAACATAAATTGTTATAAAAATACATAAAAAATATTAAAAAACACCCTTCGGGGGTGGGACAAGTGTAGATCCATATAGCCATTGCTAAAACAAACCATAGTACAAATGAAAAGTCAATAATAAGCATCTTCATTTGTATAAAACTACATTTTCCATCTTAATATAAATATGATTCAGAATCCTGCAATTACTTGGAGCGATCATATTTCTAACTCGAAAAACTAATTTTAATTTCCAGGACGAGGAGTCGCTGGACTCGAGCCGGCCGGTGGCGAACATCACTCACCACAGCATAATGTACGCGCCCAAGTGCCTGGTCATCGTGTCGCGGCAAGACTACATAGATACATTCCGGGTAACTTAGAAATATTTTATTTAAGCGTATAATATTCAAATATCATATTATATAAAATTGTAATTGAATTTGTAATATAATATTTTTGTAAAATTTTAAATATGTCAAATGAGAAACCTATCATTAGTTTTTTTTAGGTTTTATGCATGCTGAGTATAGAAGATCAGTTTATACGACTTACGACACTGTATAATTATTATTTTCCACCCGAATTTGAGACATTGAATGTTAAAAGGCGGAATTCAACACTGCACTTTGTCTTACCAAAGTAGGAAAATGAAAATTGTTCAATCTCCCGGTCAATGTGAATCAAATCCACTGCGGTCGGGTGCGGTGTGATTGGCTCCACTGCACCTCAATTAATACGTATCTTTATAATTTTATATTTTATTCTTAATAAGAGAATTTATTGGCAACATTGAAATTGTAAAAAAAAATATAAGTATTAAACTCGGTCTATTTAAGAGTCAATGGGTAGTTCCGCTCCGCCGCCTCATTAAAATGTTTTGAGCGATTCTGACTTGTTATTTGTTTGTTTTATCTGTTTAATGCAGACAAAGACAAATTTAAGTGACATGTATTACAAATTTGGTGGCGTTTTATTGGTTGTACCAAAAAATATTTTAAATATTATTGTTTAACTTCAACAGAGATGTTTGTAGTTCACATTTATAATTGCTGTATATTATAGTAGGCGGGCCTCTAGTTCACGACGGTATCTCCAAAGAATAGTAACTTTAGATGTTGAAAAAAAAAAACTTACATTTGATTCAACACAGTCTTTTATACCACTAAATGATGGGGACTGTATAGAAACACATAACAGCGAATTCAGGCATGGCATTCTATTAATGAAATCTGTATAATAGACTTTCTTTTATGAATAGATCTTGATCTTCACTTTTCATTTTTTTAAGCGGAAATTATATTAATAAAATGTTGTAACCTATTAAAAGAACAATTTATAAAAATTACTTTTAATTCAAAATTTCCAGAATTGCCTCGGCATAATATACACGGTGTGGGTTGAAAACCTGGGTGTGCCGTTAGAAACCTTAGTAGGCAACCTGCTGGGTTGTGTCCTAGTGCCACCGGCGGGGGGCCCCCAAGTACGCTTCAGTATAGGCGCAGGGGACCGGCAGGCGCTACAGCCACCAGCTGCACCCCCCATGCCTGTTACGCATACTGCTGTTCATATGCTATTGAGGTTGTTAGGTGAGTGAAGGTGGTTTTTTTTTATATAATTGCGTGTAAGAAGCTGCTCAAAGTGGCAGAGTGTTACTGTAACGCAGTTATGGACTCGATTCCCATTCAGGGAAATGAATTATTTATTATTTATATAATAAACAATTCATTTCGTTTCTCTGGTAATAAGATAAAGCGCGGCGTCGTGTTGAAAACTCGGCGGAAAGCTAGAAATACAATTAGAATTATATGAGGGATACAGCATAAAACTAGAAAAAATAAAATGCAAAGACTTACTTTATTATAAAGTGCTATCGAAAGACTAAATCTGTATTGTGTGTATATTGATAATTAATCGCTAGAGTCTTAAAAAAACTAAATTTTATATGGACTTCTGTAGTACATTGTTGCAATATTAAATTTAGAACACTTTAACATAGCGTTGAGATTACTTACATATGACTACCAACTACTTAGCAACAATAAACTATAAGCATCTACTAAGTGTGCTTATGTGATGAGAAACGAAATAAATAAGAGATACACTAATTACCCATTCCAGGTATCCATAACTCAGTAACACTGTGGTGTGCAGTGATGAGCGAACACAAGGTCTTGCTAGTATCACTAGCAGCAGCCCGACTCTCCGCTGTTTGCAGGGCACTTGCAGCCCTAATGTTCCCCTTCAGATACGCCCACGTATACATACCGCTGCTACCCGCTGGCCTAGCGGAGGTGTTGGCAACCCCCACGCCCTTCCTGATAGGTGTGCATTCGAGTCTGAAGGAGGAGGTATCGGAATTGGTGAGATTTTGTGTGTTTCTTTAATTTGATTATGGTTGATGTGATTTTCAATATCTAAAAAGTATTTCTTTAAAGATTTATTTGTTTGTGTGCCAGATCAAATTAGAATGCTTTTCATATTCAATATGAAATTAAGTTTTTTTTTGTATTGTGAACTACATAGTGGTGGGCGGGCTTAGACTGATATCTTTATCAATATTATGAATTATCATTTTATTCATTTTGGGCATAGTATGTATGTGTAAATAATAAATAAAAAAATTAAAGCAAAATGATCTATTTCGAAAGTGTAATATTATATTATAGAACTATTTTATCTAACATCTTTAATACTATTACAATATTATTTTATTTTACTTAATTATATTTTATAATGAACAATGTATTTTCCATTTTAGCTGGACGTAATAGTAGCAGATCTCGACGTGGGTTCTCTCCACATACCGGCGGGAGTAAATATCCCTAGGCCTGAAGGGAAGCTATTATCCTCTTTACAAGAGGCCCTAGCACTAGTTTTACAACCTGAACTGAAGTCAGCAGACTCGGCCTTCGCCCCACCACCGCCTTCATCGTCACCCCCACATATGATGGATAAGGAAATTAGGGCGGTGTTTATGAGAACTCTGGCAAAGTTACTGCAGGGTTATAGGTAGGTTTGGTATTTTTTTATTTTTATGTATTATACTAGATTTAATAAAACTTTGTATAACATTAAACAGTCATAAAATTATTGGAATATATTATATAATTTCGAAAAAAAGTGCTTGTATTGTATAAGACCAAAAGATTCGTCTTTATGACGACTTTAGCGAAGTTACTTTGGGGTTTGATTGATTTATTTTGTTTTAATATGGAGTATTAAACTTTAAAATTGGAGATGAAAATGAAAAAGAAAAAGAATAGTTTTAACCACCAATTTTTTTTTGTACTTAAGTTGATTAAGTTTAGTAATGATGTATATTATTATATATTTTTTGAAATTCTTAAAACCGTTCGTTATACTAAGTGCTAACTTAATATTCTATAACTTAACAAATTTTACACCAAACATTTAAATAAGAAAAAATAAAACCAAATTAAATTAATATTATTTATAGATTATGATAATTTAATATTTTATTCATATGGAATATTAAATAATTATAAATTAGTTTAACACTTATTTATTTCCCAGGCACTGTCTAACTATCATCAGGATACATCCATCTCCCGTGCTAACATTCCACAAGGCTGGTTTCCTCGGGGCCAGGGGTTTATCACAATGCCCCTTTGCAGTCAGATTGCTGGACTCCATGTTTTTTAATGGTCTCGTCGCTGAGAGAGGACCCCCATGGCGGCCCACAGATATATGGGATGAATTAGTTCAGTATGTAAATTTGGTTTTTGTTGAAATTAGTAGTTAGTTGGTGGGAGTTAACTGTAAATGCGAATGTATGTAGGTCCAATGGGAATTAATTATGTTCATCAGTACTGATGCGACAAATTGCAGAGATAGAGTTCCACCATTCAAAATTATGTGTTTTGAATTCAAGCAGAAAATGGAGAATAGAGTATTTTGACACTAGATTCTTTCTTTGTTTGCTATAGCATGAAGTTAACTAAAAGTGGTTGATTATATTAAATATTCCGTATTGAATAAAAAAATAGCTACTTAAGTCAAAAATATTAATTACATTTGACATAGACAGTTAAAATAGTTTAAAACTGAGGTATACATATGATAAATGACAGTGGCAATGCTTATCTTTAATTTACTTAAAATAATTAAACAAGTTTCACTAGTGAAAATTAGGTAGTAAGGCCGTAAGTAAGAAGCTTTCCTGTTTTACTTGTTCAAATTTAATCATCATAATTATTGTTTTATTTTCGTCCATTGCTACCATCTAGGTCTCTGATAATCCACTGAGCTCGCCAAAAAAAAATTAAAAATATATATTTTAAATGTTTCTTATGAATTATTTTCATTATTTTCTAGGAATCTTCCAGAACAGATGAGATTGGAGTCTCTCAATAGTGAATTGGAATTAGAACATATACAAGATCTTGCAATGCAATTACATCTCAATGAAAATCCTAATCCGCAAGTAAGTCATAATGTTTAATATTTAAATGAACAATGAAATGCCGCCGGCGCAGTGGCACAGTACAAAGCATGCAAGGTTCCGTTTGGCCGCAGGGCGTGTCGGCGCAGGCGTACTCGCAGCGCGTGCTGCGGCCGCCCGAGGGCGCGTCGGCGCGCATCCACCAGCCGCCGCTGCCGGCGCTGGACGCCGCGCGCGTGCACGCCGTCATCCACGACGTGGCGGCGCGCAACGCCGGCAACCCCAAGTGCGTACTGCTTTTGTGTATTAATCATGAGATTGATATTTTTTATTTAATATATTATATCTTTATATGTTTCTCAAAACTTTTATTGTAAAAATACTAGTATTTTTTTAAATATTGGAGTTTATAGGCTGAGGTCGTATGCATATTGTTATGTATATAATGCAAATGCGAAGAATGAAAGAAGTGGTATACTAATGTAGCGTACTAGATGAACTATAGGTACAAGTTGATTGTTTGTCCATATTGCTGAACACCATGGACAAATGTTTGCTATAGTTTTTTAGCACATAAAAAGTGATAATGTAATTTTTTGTTAATGAACGTAACGTTTCAGACTATCAGCACTGCGACTGCCGGCGCCGAGGATCATCGCCCCCGGCGCGGCGCCCACGGGCGCGGCGGAGCACGCGCAGCCGCTGCTGAACGACTGCGCGCGGCGGCTGGAGGTGCTGCGCGCGTGCGTGGCGGCCGTGTTCGAGGGCCGCCACGCGGACGCGCGCAAGTCGCTGCCGGGCGTGCAGCGCGCGCTGCGGGCGCCGGCCGCGCGCGCCGCGCTCGTGCGCGACCTGGCCGCGCGCCTGCCCACCAACAAGCACCTGCTGCAGCACCACCAGTTCGACCACGTCGTCAAGTCAGTACGCTACGCATTGCTCATTCAACTAAAACTATTCATTTTGAACTATTTCATATTTTATTTATATATATTATTATAGATTCTTTAAATGTATTTTTTACATATGTGGCACACACATAAAATACATATAACAATATTTTTTAAAAAATCATTCTTCATCGGGATCGCAGAAGTTTTCGTCTTCGAATTTGTTAAATTCCAATACAAGTTTAATGCATGCCACCTTTTCATTCTTAAATACTAAATAGGCTAAAGCCTCGAATTTTCCATAGACGGCGTCGCGGGGTAACTTGCAATAGTCCACCACGTAGTCTTCTATTTCGTATTCGCCCTTAAATTAATAATTGGTTGGTTTTTGGTTAAAATAATATATATAATAATCGTTATTTTCTGTAACGTTTTCTTGTAATTTTTGTGGGAATAAGTACAGACTTACCGTTTTTATGAAAAGAAGTAAATACTATATACACGCAATTCCTTCAGAATTGCCTATGCTTGCCAATACGTGCAATGTTTCTGATATAGTGCCAAACTAAAAAAAAACAAAGATAATTCTCCTATTACCTCATTAATGGGGAACTCGGGTGGATCAATTTTAGCAAACGTCAAAGCATCAGTGACCATCTCTTTAGCGTACTTGTCGAGCATGCTCACAACATTGTTGTCTGATAACACCTGGTACTGCTTGCAACCACCGTCCACGTATTTGCATATTTCTACGTGGGCCTGAGAATTTTGTTTCGATGTTAGAAAATTCTAATATTAAAAATTGTGGAGAAATCGGAAAATAAGTAGCCTTATTTTCTACGGTATGTCTTCTGGTCGTTTCGTTTATAAAAATATACTTTTTGAAGGTCCATAATGTAATTTTATTAGCATTTTAGTACTTACAAAGGTGCTTCATAAACATGACATTCTTGGTTGCACATTTATTTTTTTCTTTATAATAAAAGAAAAGAAACTATAATTTTCTAGTGATATAGTCCTATTGATTTTAAAAGAATTGAAATGAAATATTATTATTAAACGTTGTGATTTTATATAAACATAATATACGTATATTTAAAAATAAAATCAGTTTCACGGACCGTATTCCGCTCACGCCAGGATAGGCAGAGCGAACCCAGTGTTAAGACACTCTGTTCCCCACTTTCCCTTCTTTTCCCCACTTGAAGATATTGTGTGCTGAGTGGCGGAACTTAATGCCGCGATTGGCCTCGATACCCGAGCGACGAAATGGAAATATAAATTTAAATAAATATTTCATTTCCTCGAGTGGGGATCGCACTCACAACCAGTCGCTTTTACAGTCACACTTTGTGCCTCTGCGTCACGGCCGGCCTCTAATTTAAAAATGCTTTTTTTTCTTATAAATAGTGTTATTGTGTAATAAAGATTATAACTTTACTCCGTAATTATCATTGATAGTGGTAGCAACGGTAACTTTCGCTGTCATCCCATCGTGAGTACGATTTAACTTGTGCTTGTTGACTTCAGCTTTGAGGTCTTCTCGAGCTGTGGATTGCGGACATTCCGCGATGCTTATAACTGACCATATCCCTGGACCCTTGAAAATTTAATGATAAGAAATAATTGGTATAATAGCAAATTTGGAAAGAATCTGTGAGTCTGAATATAAGCAATGATTGTGGGTTCAATCGGCGTGCGATTGAATGTTAAATAATTTTAACGTTTCTCTCTCAGCGTTAAATTCTGCCACCCAGAACGAATTAGATTTAATGTGACTGGAAAGTAGAAAACGGAGTTTATAGACTTCGCTTTGCCTAAGCAGCTCAATACTATTTTATTTAGTTGATAGACTCATAAAACCTTCACGGCACAATAACTTGAAGCCAGCCAGCTAAGTATAGCCAGATGTGTATTTTGTTTTAGTAAATACCAATTTTTGTCAAATATTGTAAAAAAAAATTGTAAAATTTTACTGTCAAAAGTAAAAAATCTTACCAACATACTATCAGCTCGTGTGCCAATCACATAGAATGAGAAAAAATACAACAGTATAAAATTCAACATTTTTCCAAACGATCTAAACAATGTATGATTGAAGCCATATTAGCACGCACCGTTATATAAACAGAGTGTAATTATTTATCATAACGTGGTTTATTGCAATTTTGCTCTTTCAATAGAGATTTTATCAAAATTCATGTTAACTTCACTACAGTTATATTTTTTTATGTATTGAATTTTCTTTTTAAATTGTAATAAGCATTAGAACGTTTGATGTTAAAGATTGTGGGTTCAAATTTAGATTTTGAATGGAATATAGGAATGTGCTTACTTATTGAGATAAGTATTTATTTATCTGTTTTCAGTATTTACTTTGTTAGACTTTTAATTTTTTTTATATTTTTCTATTTTTATAAGATTTGATAATTGATTCCATATGAGTTTAAAACTAAAATATTATATTTACTTTTAGTTTACTAGATAAATATGTATCTATAAAATATATTTAAAAATGTTCGGTGTTATTAAACTGTACTTAACATGTACCAATGGGTATATGGCGTGTATTTCACGATCACGACATTTAGCCATAATGATTTCTATCTCACATGCAATATATTTTCCAAGTTCAATACTTAGTATTATTATTTTCATGGTTCCATGTTAATAAAAAAAACAACGTGGAAGATAAAAAAAATGCTATATTATGCTATAGTATAAATCAATATAAGTCCTCTTAATGTCAATTCTGTTGATAAAGCTACATGAATAAAATTATCGCGTTATTAGACCCAATTGTTTCTGTTCTGTTAAAAAAAACTATAAAGCCATATAACGACCTAGGAATAATTACAAAGTTGTAAAGAAGTTATGATGTTTTGATTTATCGCAATGCTTATATGCCCAAATAGTTTTTAAGAGAATATGTTCCGGGATGGTTCGACAAAATAAAGAACTGTGTGTGCTTAGGTACTACAGATACCAGTACATAAGCACACGGAGTATATCAAAGTCTACTAAATAAGAAAAGAATGATGTTACTAGATATTCTCTCCCAAGTTTACAAAATAAAGAAGAATTGTCTTGTATTTTATTATTTTTGTATTTATTAGGTTAATGAACTGCGCTTTGCAATCGGCCACTGCGTTGGACGAGCACTCCATAGCAGCGGCCATCTTGCCGCTCGCTACGGCCTACTGTAGGAAACTTTGTACGGGAGTCATACAGTATGCCTATATGTGTATACAGGTAAATGTTGATATACTTTTAATTTATCATATTACGTTTAATAATGCTTTACCATTTAGATATTGTAGTACCAAAGTTTAAACTATATTGCCTTTAAATTAAATTACTTAAGAATTTGATGATACTATCATTAAAATTACCTACTGTTAGCAACGGAGTGATAAAGTTCTCCTTGCTTATATTTCAAACAGCAGATGGGATTAACCAAGTTAATATCAGTATATTAGTCCTCAGTCAAAGTTGCATCACTCTAGTACAGGAAAAGTGTAGAGTAAACATGAATAACTATTTATAAATATGTTATAGGAACATCAAGTATGGACAAGCCAGCAATTCTGGGAGGCTGCGTTTTATCAAGATGTTCAGCGAGATATCAAAGCTTTATACCTTCCCAGTCCTACACATCACCACAGGATGCCTAGTCCTAGGTATTTTTATACATAATTTAATAATAATAAAAAATATTTTTAAATTTCTTAAAAAAAATGTGATTTTAAAAATATTCGTGAAAAATATGTATATTAAAAATTTAAATAAAGAAAATTGCGACACAGACGTGGCCTGGCAGTTTGAATTGAGTTTGATCAAACAATAAAATTATTATTATTCCTATTATTTTCTTGGGTTTTAAATGTTATTTTATTGTTTTTACAGGTGAATGATTATTTTATTTATAAGTAAATGAAAATAGGTTAAGTGTTGTAAAACAAGATTTTAGTTTTCACAGAAATATTATATAACATCGTTATTCCCATTAAAAGTTATGATCTCATATTGTGTAATTTATTTTTGTAATATTTTGTTATTGACAATTTTTTTTGGTTTTAAGGGAGGATGATGAATACATATCGTTATTAAAGGCGCAGGAACCCAGTGCTTTAGAAATAGCCGCCGAGCAAATGAGGCTCTGGCCCACTCTACCTCAAGGTATGATTTTTAAACGTAATATGTATTGACCATATTGTTGCGACGTAATTAAGTTTATTTTTTGGTTTATATTTCACTTTAGTTGTGATCTAATGTAAAATGTTTTTCAATATAAAAACATTTAATTGATTTACTTTTTAGTATAAACTTTAAAATGGTATATATATCTATATCACTTGACTATCTTCAGGTAACAAACCTTAAAATAGTCAAGTGATCAAATCGACATTCCAGGCCACATTTTATATAATTTTAATGCATACGAAACATGAAAAATATCTTTGTAGTAATAGTTTTGTGTAGAGAACAGAGTATTAAAATAGTAGTCGGGGCAAGTAAACTAGATAAAGTCAAGGCTATATTTTACTTAAATCTGTTTTCTTTGTTATATGTGAAATAAAATATGTAACTGAAAAAAAAATGTTTCCAGAAAAACAACGTGAACTAATAGCTAGCGAGGAATCGACGTTATACAGCCAAGCCATACATTACGCTAACCGGATGGTGTACCTGCTACTACCGCTGGAGGGCGCGGGGCGGCGCTCTGACGCCCGCGACGACGACCGCACTAGTAATAGTATTACTAATAGGTAGGTACTTCAAATTACACTCATTTTGATATAAAAAATACCGTGCAGTTGGCCAGTTGTTGCCGTCAAGAAGTTAGCTGTAGTCCTTATCTTTTATTAATTGTAGTGTGGCAGAATCGGACAGCGCCGACGCGGAGTCTGGTTTCGAGGAGGCAGATCCAGGAGAAGCTGGCAATAATGTTATCAAGATGGTGTCGAGATTTGTTGATAAGGTATATTTTTTTTTTATTATTTCTCACATAAAGGAGAGTTTGCAGAAAGCACCTAGTTTTTTTGTTGAATTTTATTGAGACATTAAGTGTCGAATGGCGGAACTTAACGATGCGTTTACCAGACCAGATCATGGAAATGAATATAAATTTTAAAATATTATTTTTTTTTAGTGTGGATAGGGAAGATCAACTTAGTATATATTTACTTAGTATTTTATTATAAATGCTTATGGACTAATATATTTACATTTTGAAACATGCGTTTCTATTTCCAAATTTGCTTTTATTTATGCAAGTTTTATCTANATATATATATATATATATATATATATATATATATATACTTTAATTTTTATTAATAAGCAAACAAAAGTATAATAGTATTTTACAAATTATAGCATAATGACATTTAGTGAAAACAAACAAAACAGATTATGATACAAAAATAACATTTGTTTCCAGGTGTGCACAGAAGGCGGCGTGACGGCGGAGCACGTGCGCTGCCTGCACCAGATGATCCCGGGCGTGGTGCACATGCACCTGGAGACGCTGGACGCCGTGGCCAGGGAGAGCAGGAGGCTGCCGCCCGTGCAGAAGGTTATATAAGTTATTATAAGTTATTTTTGTTTGACAAGGATGCCCATGAGTGCTTTTATTTGTTGTTGTGTCCTTGTTATCGATATTTCTGACTGATGGGTTACTTTGAAATGATTATACACAAATAATAAAGAAAAAAATAATCAATTTAAATATATGATATCGGGTTCAACGATACAAATTCATCGATTTTTCTTGCTATTTTCTTTCTATGTGTATTAAATTTATTGTTAATACATTTTTTAAGTATAAATTTATGTTTAAATTATATTATAGTCAAATAATCTATAAGTGTATAATTTTCTTGTTCATATAGCCTCGTATAGCCTGGCCAGCCCTCGTCGCCGGTGAATCAGCGGCCACTCCTGCCTTGAGAGCGTTGCTACTAGCGGACGGTCGGGGCTCAGCCCTCTCTCAGTTATTGCCTGCTGAAGGAGCATTGTTTTTAACGAACTATAGGTTACTTTTTAAAGGCGTGCCCATGGATCCTTATGGTGAGATGTTTTATATTTTTGGCTTTTTAATATTTTTTCTTCTTAGTAATAGCAGATAAATAAAAAAAAAACATTTTTACGCTGTATCCCGCACACAGGTAAATAAAGGGAATCTAGTGCTAAGATACTTCGTTCCCCACTTTTCACTTAATTGTAAATATAAAAAAATATTCACTTTAACATCATTTTTTACAAAATTGTGAATAGTATTAGTTAATGAAATGTTTTTCAGAATCACAGATTATGTATGTAAATATTTAAACTAAAGAAGAAGATTATTAAATGTATAATATAACAAAATGATACAAATTAATTTTGAGTTTTATTTTCAATTTTTTTTATTTTATAAAATAATTTTATTTATTTTTATTTCATTTATAATTTATTTTGCTTGGTAATTAAAAACCCAATAAAAAGTAAGTTTAACGTAATTAATGTTTCATAGCATGCGAAGCAACAATAGTACGTTCGTTCCCACTGAGTGCGCTAACTCGTGAGAAGGGGGTGCGAGCGACGCACGCGCAGCTGGACCACGCGCTGCACGACGGGCTGCAGCTGCGGGCGGCGACGTTCCAGCTGATAAGGGTGGCGCTGGACGAGGAGGTGAGCAGCGAGCAGGCGGAGTCGTTCCGGCGCGCGGTGGCGCGCCTGCGCGAGCCGCAGCACGCGCTGTGCACCTTCGCGCTGGCGGCGCGCGCGCCCGCCGCCGCCGACCTCGCCGCGCCCAAGCACTACACGCTCAAGTACGCGCGCATCTCTCTTTTTACCCTGTTTCTCCTTAGTGTGTTCTTTATAAATCATAAATTAAAAAACACTCATAAACATTATCTTAAGTATATAAATTTTATTTACAGCAATTAAAATGTATAAAAAACATAACAAGCATGTCGTTGTAATTAATTCTTAATTAAAACCATAGTAAATACTATATACCACCCATAATTACTTTCTCATATTAAAATTATAAAACATATTGTCTTTTTACAGGGGCTTCGCCAAAAAGACCCTTCTTAAAACAGCACGTCGAGCAGGACTCAAACCCAAACCGTCCAAAAGACAAAAGTATGTCCTACCCTCAGCCGATGCCAGGTCTTTGACATCACCACCGCTCATGGCTTCCTTGTCTGCTGATACATTGTCACGTGAGTTTTATAGATTTCTTATCTATTCCTTTTTCGGTTTTTTAGGATTCCGTATTTCAAATAACAAAAGTTTTATAGGATCATTTTTTTTGTCGGTCTGTATGTAAGTCTGCCGTCTGTTTGTTTAAAATATATAGGCCTACGATTCCTTTCAGGACAGAAAAAAATAAACTCTAAGTCAACTCAATCAAAAGATATGAGCGTTTATCCATCGTTGTAATCAAAAGCTATAGGGTACTTTCTATCTTTGTTATAGGATTAGAGAAGTGTTGTTTTTTTAATGTTTTTGTTTCATTTACTAGTGGATGGAATAGGGTATAAAAAGTCTAATTTATTAGACTTTATTGTGGGAGTCAGATAGGATGTTTTTTTGGGGATATTTATGTTTGTTTTTGGTTTGTTTACTCTGGTAGCTGGAGTAAAGCAACTGCTAATTAATTTATCAGATTTTTCTAGTCTTTGCGCATTAGATAAGACGTTTTGGGACTGTTTTATTCATTATTAAGGTCTTTAGTCTACTATCAGTTGCCAAGCTGCCAGCTACTTAAGTATTTTTCTATATATACCTAACATCGCCTCCACTAATATAATCAAAATCAGTTTATTAAAGTATTTTCATAAGTTGGTAGTGAGTAGGGTGCAAGTTGTAGTGAATGTTTAGATTAAAAACGAAACCTATATTTAAATATTATCAACCTATGAAACATTTAGTAAGATATGTATGTATGTGCGGTCAATTTGTTAATTTTCTTTAAAACAGCTAATTGCGATAGATGTACATTTATGCAAAAGTTGTCATACGAGGTTTCAATCAGTGTCCAATAAACTACCAAGCAAACAACACGTCTTTTATTCAAGTAAATCTCACAATATTAAACTCAAGCAAATTTAACTCTTAA